>VXBB01004162.1:0-39693 GCA_013399915.1 Illadopsis cleaveri | reverse complement strand
CAAAAAGGGCAGCATTACTCACTATAAGTACACCTGAGATGGAGAAAGAGGGGGTTCAGGAACCCTCTCTGTATCCATCTCAAAAAGAAATTGAAAAATATAAAAGGATAGGAGGGGGACTAGAAGAAGGTAAATAGAAATTGCCAGATGGGAGAGAACTAATACTGAAGGGATATGCTAGAAGTATCTTAAAGAGGCTCCATCAACAGACCCACTGGGGGACATGGGCATTAGCAGAACAATTTCTGAAGTTCTTTGGGTGCAAAGGAATCTATGAGTTAGCAAAACAAGAAGTGCAAGGTTGTGTGATCTGCCAGAAGGTAAATCGAACTAAATCCAGACAAATGGCCTGGGGTGGGGGGGGAGCGTCCTCTTGCTTACAGACCATGTGAAAGGATCCAGGTGGATTTTACAGAGTTACCTAAGGTAAGAAGATAAATTCTTATTAGTAATAGTGGACAAATTGACCCACTAGGTGAAAGCCTTCCCCAGGGCAAAGGCCACAGCCCAAACAATATCAAAAGTTTTAGATCACATAGATTCGGACCAAGGGATTCACTTTACTTCCAAAAATTATTAGACAGATATCAGAAGCCTTAGGGATCCGATGGCAGTATCAGACCCCCTAGCACCCATAAAGCTCGAAGCAGGTGGAAAGAATTAATCAAACACTGAAAGCAGAATTGTCTAAATTAATGTTAGAAACAAAAATGTCTTGGGTAAAGTGTCTTCCTCTAGCTCTGCTAAAAGGACTATGCCTCGCTCTGAAACTGAACTGTCACCGTTCGAGATGCTGTATAGAATGCGACAAGAGCACGAAAAGGCCCTTTTCCTGGCTCACCACAGCTATCAGAACAGCAGAAAAGGCTGGACATACGCCTCACAAGTGAAAAAGGACAAGCATTAAAAGAATACCCCAGAGTGGAGGATGTTCTCATCACCAGACTTAAAAATCACACTACAGCATCACTACAAATGACTGAGGATGAGATAAGTTGCCTAGGACAAGATTGTGAATGTTTTCCATTTATTCATATTTAATGTGTATATTGTAAACAAATCTAAGTCACCCACTGCAAAGGAGGAGTATAGACCTAAAGGCTTGTGTATCAAGTGTCTAAAGGGGAAACAAAGGTGACTAGCCATGTCTTGGCGCTTGCTACTAATTTGGGTTGGCTAAAGTTAAATTCTCTAAAGTAGTATTTCATAAAAGAATAGGAGGAAAAAAATTGGATGCAAAAGCATAAAGTCCTTGCAGTTAAGTGCTGAAGGACAAATACAGTACCCCGCAGAGCTGACACAGTCAAGTTATCAAAGTGGGACATTTTTAAAAGGAGGTTGACGGTTCGAACCAGCTGTGAGACCCCTGAAGAATACCCCTGCTGCCAAGAAGAGACTTTTTACTCGCCACTGGTCGCAATCCAGTGGGCGCAGGCAAAGGCAGAGGAGTACACCTGTGGGGAATCCTGATGGTCCCACCAAATGCAAACCTTACTCGCAAACCACCCTGGAGGAGCAGGTTACCAGAAAAAGACTAGCCTACCAAGCCCAGCATGACTGCCAGCCAGCCAAAGAGAAGGGGTACTGTACCTTTAATGGCACCAACTATAAATTATATGAATTGGACGAAAGAATAATATGCCACAACCCAGAGGCAATCCCTAAGAACAGGCAGTCAAACCCCACATCCAGTGAATGGAGAAAACCCACTCATGTAATACAGAAAAGAGAAACTAGAGAAATACCAATTATTCTAACCTGCAACCAATGTAATTAGACTGTATAGGTAAAGGGGAAAATGAAATCTACCTTTTTGGCTTACTACCAAGTTAGTAAGTTGTGCTAGGATAAAAGTCAGTGGGAAATATGTACTATAGAAGGGAAAATGTATTGAGCAGGAAGAAATCTAAAACATGAAGGGAAAATGTTATTCAGCAATGAACCCATTGTGTTAGACCTTCTTAGGGGTAATGATGACAAAATTTGTTTGCAATTCGATAAAACTTTTTGCCTTTCAAGGAATGAGGAAGGACTTAACCCGAAAAGCCAAGTAAAATGGGTGACCCAAGAACTGAAAAAGCAAGAAGCAGAGGCTAGAAAAAGGAGGCTTGAACAAGAGAGGTAAAAAAACCCTGAGTGAATATTATGAACAATTAGAAAAACAGTATAATGACTGGACCTTGAAGCCTGTGTGGTGTGGACAGGGGAGGACTGCTCTCTTGGAGACTGTCCCCCTGCCACCCAACACCAGTGTTGATCGCTTTTATTGTGGCTGTTTCAAATTGGGCGTAGGGATTGTTTAATAAATTGTTTGATAATACTTTTTGATCTCGATTCATTTATAATAGAAGAAAAAAAAATGTTATACATAACACTTCATTATACCTCAAAGCCTGCACAAAAAACAAAGGGAAGAAATATGTAGACATGCACACAAATGACAGCCCCATCCCCTAATTGTCCTCCTTCTGCCCTGTGTGGACACACTGGGCTTTGGTCTCTCTATCAAAAGCCACACTTTTCATTTTTCACCTACTTCTAAGCAGGGGTAGGATGCCGTACTCAGAAATGTGCCTTCTAAGAAACAAAACCAATCAAAAAACAATTTTGACAACTCACCAAACAAAAAGTCAGAACTGAAACGTCACACACCCCTCCAGTAGTATCAATCAGGCTAGGATGGGGTGAGAAGAATTTCAAGACTTCAGCACACAGCTTCATGCTGAATCCCTTTTTCCCCAAGTGCGTGATGGCTTTTCATTGCTGATGACACTGTAATGGGCCTTCCACACCTTTGTGAACTTTCTTCAATAAGTGCCAGCAACCTGCTAAGCAAATGGATTATCTACTTAAGTGACTCTCAGAGCAGGGACAGACATTTCTTTCAGCATTGCATGTTGCAGCAGCTTCATCTCTTCCATCCTCCTTCTCCCCCTCCACCCAAAAAAATTCATTCCCTCTGCTGTACTGCCCTCTCAGTTAAAGAAAAATTACCTTTATTGCCACACCTCGGTATTTATTATTTCATAAGACAAAATGGAACTCTGAAGGATATCTGATTTGAATCACCATTGCAGACTGATTCCTCAGCCACTTTTTTATAAGAAGTGAGCTTCATGCAGTTAACGTAACACTGTAGCTCAAAATATAGTTTAATGAACTTGTAGAAAAAACAACAACAACAAAACAACAACCTAAACCACAAAACCACCCTTGAATGTATGAATGATTTTAAAATACATCCTTCAGCAAGGAGAAAAACAGTAGAATAGGACTGTTAAGTAGCCATCTATAGGGCTGTGAGGTTGCAGCACAGAACTTCAGCCTGCTCTGATTACACATGGATTGCAGACAGTACTTCTCACATGTATTCAAGACATCACCCGTAGCTTCCCAGGTTACGCACAGAGAGGAGGGAAAAGCTAACACCTCCTTTCTCACATATGGCACTGGCATATGCTAAACAGACACAAGAATTGCAGAGCTATAGATGGGGAAGCGAAAACCCCTGCTTTGATCCATGAAGGGAACCGGGTCAATTCCAGCAGTCTAATACCAGCAGCTTGTCAAAATATGGTAGACTGAGCTCCTGTGGTAAAATGAAGTAAGGACTTAAGTGACGATCATCTGATTGACAGCCTGCAGGTCACACTGTTAGTGCACTTACTGGTAGGATTACACAGAGGAGACAGATAGAAGGAATGCTGTTGTGACTTAAAGTAAAAAGACGTAAAATTCTTAAACCTAGAGTACTACGCTGGAGTATTAGAAAACAAGGAAGTGTTTCTAATCTCTGTTTCTGAGAAACCAAATGACAAAGTACAGAGTTTCAGGCCAGATCATGGCAAAGGCAAAATAATTTAAATTATAAATCATTTTGGCTTAAATATTTCAGCTCTTGGCTTCTTCTTTCCCCAGTAGGAAGAAGTAATTCTCTGTTCACATAGTGACATGGCAAATAATGTTTTATTTTCATGTTACTGAATTCTGTATTTTTACCATGGTGGGGGGTAAAACCAGTTAAAAATAGTGCATTTTAGAATGCTGTCAGTTTTTATTTGCCACTCACAAAGACATATCATGTTCACAACCAAAGAATTTATTCTCACTATGCAGGGATAGCACAGACTTCTTGGCTCCAACCCAGTGTGTGAGGAGATACTGATTATGTGTGCTCAAATCATAGCTGTATATCTGGTTACCTGCAATCAGAGAAAATCAAACAGGTAGAAAGCTGCTGTAAGCACTGTGCCAAACCTAAGACCCTAATAGGACCCTATGGTCCTAGCCCATATTGTCATTTTGGCCATCTTAAGAATCTGCTGAGGAAGAGCAAGGTTTTACTACAAAGTTGATCAAGTAGTCACTGTCAGGGGTGATCCATGCTTCCTTGGAGCTCCTCAGCTCCCAGGAATGCAGACAGGATCTTTCCTTGGCCCAATTCTCTCAAGTAAGCTAGACTAGATTTTTAAATAGTGAGGAAGAAATTCATTTCCCCTCCGCCCCACCCCTTTTCCCCATAGATTAATTTTCTAACAGTGCAGTGAACAGTTGTGATTCACCCAGGATCGGATTCACAGTTCCCAGTAAGAAAGCAAGGAGGCAGCAGTCTCAGCAGCAGCAAACCATAAAATCTGTCTGGTAGCTTTGTGTAATCTCAGCCTGTATTCAAAAGCCAGCGATTATGTTGTTAGCTGTGGCCAGAGAAGTGGGAAAATGGCAAGGAAGACATCTACTAGAAGTCTTTAATCCAGTCTTTCACAGCAATCAGTGAAGTATTAATTCTGCCCATTCTTTTTGCATGGGCAGGGACAAAAGGGATTTTTTTTTTTATATAGCTACAGAATAACACTTAAATTTCAAAGCCTTACAGAGACACTTTAGTACAGAGCACTAATGTGACAACTATAGAAGCAGCAAGTGGGTTCAGATGAGGAGAAAGATTTCAAGCTTTATTACTAACTTGGTTGGGAAGGTAAAAAAAATTGAAAGCAAAAGTAGTCTGACAGACGCCAGAGAAGCAATTGATCTGAGGTAAACTTGGAAGTCCATTCTAGTTGTACAGAAAGCTAAAAACTATTTTATCCCAATTCACTGTTATACTGTTCACCCAGAGGGAAGCAGAAAGTTTTGAAGCCCCTAGTCAGGGAAACCAGGGGTCCAGCCACAGAGCAGTTTAAAAACCAAAAAGATTAAAGACACTGACGGTATACCTTGCTTCAAAAACCATAAGCTGTATGTTCCAGGCCTCACAGATATTATGGTTCTTACATTAGCAGTGCAGCTTAGAGAAATCACTAGTCTGCCTAGCTCAAGGCTTCAAGTAAAATAAATAAATAAATGCCTTAGCTTTTAAAAACAAGGAGAAATATCACAATGTAAGATCTCACAGAGTTGAGAAACCTGCCAAAGACCAGCTTTCAGGACTTAAACACACCTCTACTGATCTCTACAGGATGTGCAGCTTTGTTCATGGTACCATGTCTTGAAGTGCATTTCCCACATGAATTCTAAAAAAACGGCACCAAGGGTGGGATTCTGTGTTTATTGCCTCCTAAGGATCTATCATTTATAAATGAAAATACAGTATGTGCTAGAGAGTAAGCACCAGATCCTTTAGCTCCTCTCAGAATCTTACACAGAATGTCAGTTCCTCCTTTGTATCATTAATTAAAAAGAAACACATTTCCAAAGATGATACTCTGGCACAGCTGTCTAGTAATTTCAACATATTCAAACTGCATTCTCCATTTCATCAGCACAAAGAGCCTCCAAAGATTTTGCAAAGGGATAATTGCAGCTATGTATATAATGTCATTAAATGCTATACAAAAAATGGACTAAATCCAGCTTGCTTGCTTTCAGTTACCCCTCATGCTTCTTAGCTTTTGACAGATAACAGTAGGACAAACTGATGTTTGTCTTTATAAAGCATTTTTATTTTCTTTACTTTTCAAAATAAACTAAAGCATCAAGATACAAACATGATTTCACAAAATGAACACATTTAGGGGGTGTTGTGGTGTACATTTAGGGTTTTCTAAAGTTCTGGGTTTTTTGTTATTTGTTTATAATGGTATATCCCTTCAACCCCCCCATCCCCAATTCCCTGAGGTTTTTCCCTGAGATAGATCCTGTCAATCACATTGCCAACCACACTCTAAGCCTGAAAAGTTCTAGTAAGACTCAGCAAGGTATCAAGTTCCCCACTCCCCTTTCTTTCCCATAGATGGCCCTGCCAATTGTCCCCAGTTCTTGGTCACTCCCCCCTCCCCTGAGATTGGTTGTAAGCATCTCCTTGCCTGGGAGACGCCCCTGATACTTAATAGGCAACCCGATCCATAGAGGCTCTCTCTCACACTCTCTCCTCATGGGTCAGGACTGAATAAACCTATCAGCTTCCCATGAGAGAGTCCTCCTTCTTCCTCATCGTCTAACACGTTTCAGCCTGAGGTTCAAACCCACCAAGCCTTCCTTTTATGCTGGTCAAAGAGCTACAGCTTGCTGGTGAAGCAGCTAACGATATCAGCATAAGGGGGAATAAAGCACTTTGTGGAATTGCCTATCGGCATAGAATTGCAATTTTAAAATCAAAGTTACGTGATGACCATTCTCTGTAAATATACAGAACTACCCAGAAACCATGCTTGATTCAGCAGAAATGGAAAGCAACTCACTTTACTGTGCTTGGGTGATGTCAGATAACATGGATTAAAAAACAGAGAAGGAGTGCATAAAGGGAATATTGGGAATTCTGGCAGAAAATATGGGAAAAAAAAAGATGAGGACAGAGAGAAAAGAAAAATTTTCTAATTTAATTTACTCTTTCAATCCAAAATCTATAGTACTAGGAGTAAAGACATGCAACTGAGTGTATTTAGATACCTTAAATAATAATATACTAAATAATTAAATAGTAAATAAAACTTATTTGTCATGTCAATATGACAAAAAAGTGAACTGAAACTGTGATAAACTGAACAGTGATTAATTCAATATCAGCAGTCCACAGAAATGTGTGTATATACACTGTGCACACATCTCTTACTGTTTCCATCACTAAACAAATTTGTGCCCAGTTATACATAGTTGCTAGTCCCAGTTGCTGTTAAAAATCCACACATCAGCAATCAAGCTCAACTGCTCACACAGAATGTACTATTTGAAGGTCAGTGTAACACTGGACAGCCAAGGTAATGTTGATGAGAGCAAGATTATAAAGTTTGACACTTTTATGCTAAATCAATTCTGAGTGATGTGTGGATAAAAAATTAATTTATCCCAAAGTGATAAATTACCACTGCTTCAATCATTGCACAAAACAGCCTGGGCAGTTATTCTCACATTTTCCACAACAAATCTGTGTCCTTCCATGGATCTACACATCACCCATTCTGTGCAGAAAAGAACTTCCCATACACTACACTTTGCAAGTGGAATAAATCAACCTCAGGTTTAAGCTGATAACTGTTACATAAATTAAGAACGGATCACCACAGCATTTAGACAGTCATTACTGGCATTCCTTAAAAAAAAAACAAAACAAACAAAAAAAAAGCAGCAATCCCACTACAAGACTTTTCAAAAATAAAACCACTAAAATCTACAGAAGAAATATATTAGCTCTTTACTATACAAATTAAACGAGCTCCAAATAAGATAAAAATATCTCTGTATGACTACCCAAATACCTACTTTACCTAAGCCTTCTCCATGGCAAACTCCTATTGCACCAGTGTTATGTTGACACTTGATTGTCTTGTGTACCATGGGTCCAATATTACCTCTCATCTCAGCTGCAAGGTCTACAAACAGTTAAGAAATTATGAAGAGGAGCTTTTTTAGCCATCTTGCAGCACAAATAGGCCAGCATTTTTCAGTCTAATACAGAGCCGGGACAGACAGCCTAAAAACCCAGCTGTGGTTAGGGTTTGGTTTCCCTGGTCCTAATACAGACCACAGAAACTTTGTGAGCAAGTACTACATCTCAGCTGGGATGCCACAGCTAAGAAACAAGCACTGGACATTATGGCTACAGAACACACCATGGATGTTCCACCAGGAGATCAGGTCCTTGGTCCATTACCTTCATCTTATTGCCCTGCCCCAGAGTAAGCATGTACAAGGTCACCTCCAGGTTTATACAAGGCATGCCAGGGTCCAAGATCTCTGTACAGACAGAGCCAAAGACTATTGCCATCCCTCCTTTCATACACAGTTTACTGAATCAGTCTGCAGATGCACTAGATTAGGGAGAAGAAAACAATTTTGTTACTTTTTTTTTAATGTTGCATTTAAAATGCAATTTTTTTTAAATTGCACATGAGGTTTGCTCTATCAAATTGAGGTCTGTCAAACATGGTTGCAGTCACCCATGTACAATATGAAATATTTTAATAAACGCACAATGTAAGTAGTGAAATATTACAGAAACATAAAAATGACTGTCTGAGAGGAAAAAAAAATACATATATTTTAAACACATATTGTACAGAGACTAAGGCATGTCAGCTTCAGCTAACGGAAAGGAAGGATTCCAATGATGACCTGAAAGGTCTAAAACTCACCGGATGACAGAAGTGGATTACTTAAATATACTCTTGTAGAACTGATCTTTATATGACATTCTCCATGTAGGAGTGCTGAAAGCAAACGAATGAAGGAACATAAACAAACTAAAAACATTCTAAAACCAGACAGAGGTCTTGAGTAAAAGCATGAAATCAAGATGATCAAAACAGAGTTTCTGTCACTAGAAGTCAAATATTCTGAAAAATATCCCTTCTCTAGTCAATTGAATATTAGAAACATCTGATTTTAAAAAAAAAATCACTCTGACTGCCAAGACAACCACACTACCTTGATTCCCATGAATATTACTTGTTCTCCATTATGAGCAAGGGTAACTGCACAGAATTTCAGAAAGCCTCTTGCCAAAAGTGGGATTCCAAGGCGTCTTAGGCTGCTTGCAGAGAGATGCAAAAGCTTCAGGAGACTGTAATTAAGATCAAGCGCTGATGATCTTTAAGGTTTCTTTCTGCCCAAACCATCCTATGACATTATGACTTTCAGGCATGGACCAAAGTCAAGCAAGACCATAGGCCTCATGTAGCTCACCGTAGCAAAACACATACTCTGGCAAAAGGTTGTGTAAAATTGAAACATTTGCACTCCTCTGACACAATGTTTTCCAATAAAAAAAATTACTTCCTTCAGATTTCAGTAGACCTTTAAAAGAATTACAAGCAACAGGAAAACTATAAATTCAAAGTCACTCAACTCTTGAGTGGAAGAGCTAGGAAAAAAGCTCTGCAGTCCCTGCCATCTATAGTTGTGGTCTCTTACTACAAAATTCCTTCTCATAAAATTTCCACCTGCTGCTTTTCCCACCCTCTCATAATTTCTTAGCTTTCTATGAGGACACACAAGGCTGGGAAGCTGGTCTGTTGGGTATAAGAAATGCTAAAAGATGGGAAACACTTTGTTTCATTTCACCAGGTTGCTTTTTAGATAGATCAGTCCCTTAATTTGGTCACTGCACTGACTATATCACGCTTCTGTCAGTAAAGCTGGTCAGCTGTGGGAATGGACATCAGGGAGCAGCAACATCAATCTAATCCTGCCAGAACATGTTACAACATCAAACTACAATCTTTTCATTAAATTAATTAACCTTGATTTGATTAACAGTGAATTAAATCACTCCTCTTTCAGAGATGAAAAGCCATGTTGTCAAGATCCTAGACTCACAACAAGCTTGGATCCTAATGTGCTACATCTGCTCTTGAGCAGACACTGTAAGCAAAGAGTATTATTTAAGGAGGTCAAAATCTGTCAGTGGCATGGGGGCTTTTAACACTTTACATCTCTGCATCTGAAGCCCTCAGAATACCTGATATGAAGAAAAAAAACCCCATGTGCTACATCCTCCTGCTGTATCTACACTGCCCCTTGGGCCTGGAACCAAGTGATTACTGCTGGTTCAGGAGAGATCTGTACATGTTCTCTTGTACGGGGTGAACATACAGTGATAGGACAAGTGGTAATGGTTTATAACTTAAAGAGAGCAGGTTTAGATTACATATTAGGAATAAATTCTTTATTACAGGAGTGTTGAGGCACAGGCACAGGTTGCCCAGAGAAGTCGTGGATGCCACAACTCTGGAAGCTTTCAAGGCCAGGCTGGATAGGATTTGAAGCAACCTGTCTAGTGGAAGGTGTTCCAGCCCATGACTGATGGTTGGAAATAGATGATCATTAAGGTCCCTTCAAAATGAAAGCATTCTATGATTCTATAAAGTGCCATTGCTGTCCCCAACAACCTCAAAAATGCTTTCCATAGTTATCCAAGAGATAGAAGTATGGGTTTGAAATTTAATTTGTTTATTAATATAATCTTTTCTGAGAACAGAAATAGTACAATTACTCAGTGTCATACTTAGTAGGTTGCCTCAGGCAAAAGGAAGCATATATCCGTATATCAAATCTGCAGATTCTCTTTACCATCTTTTACATTTATCTTTTACATTATGATTCACTTTTATTTCTTAGGAATGCTTTTCTTGGGGAACATTATAATGCATCATCAAGTATCTTTTACAATTGTGCAAGTGCTCATATCCTCAGTCCTAATTCTTCATTAAGATGACTCTCAGCTGTTGTTTTGGGTGATGGAGTTTTTAAACCAGAAATAAAAATTAATCAGAATGACCTCATGTTTTAAAACTTAAAGAATGGTGTAACTAAGGTAATCACTCCTCCAGTATTCTGCATTCAAAGCTATACAAAATCAATAGTGAGAAATATCACTAGACAAAATGATACAATGCTGATAGATTATGTGTTGATTTACATGAACATCAACATGTTGGGAAACATTACAAACCATTTAATCTACCGTCAGAGTAGAGAACACTTAGGAATGAAAAAAGACCAATAATGCTTCACAATTTGGCTTTAGGGACCAGATGTGTTATAGCTTCCATATGTCTCAGCCTACTAAATGCACTTTTAATGGCAAGATCTTGCAGAGCAAAATCTGCACAGTTGCCTGGGTAGTCTGTCAAAAGGCAAAATTTGCCCTGAACTTTATTTCAATAATGCTTTTACATGTTCTGGGACCCCCACAGAGGTCACAGAAGGGATGGAAGCATCAGACTCAAACTATAATAAGCCTTTTTGGATATTCTACTAATTTCTAGGGCATTAAACATAAATTATTGTTCTTATGACTCAGTATTTCCAGCCCTACTGATTAAGGATTTTGAAACTTCCCCTAGATAGTGATAGGTCATTAGTACTGGAGGACTACCATACCAATCACATATTTATTCATCAGAACAAAATTTTTCCAAGAAATTATCCCTCAATCAACAGCACTCTGGGTGCTACAGTTCCTCAGGCCTTTCAAATTTCAGACACTTTTTTCTTGTTCACTACTGGGTCTAAAAGGCCCAAAGATCCCCATTGGAATGAAACCTAGCAGAGTCCTACATTTCATTGTACAAGCAGAAGCTCAGGACAAAAAGCACAGAATATTCTTATATGAAAATGATTTTTTCCAAGAGGAATGAAGGGCAAAGCAAGTGTTAATTGGTGCACCCAAATGTGCCATTTGGCACACAGTAGTACTGGGATCTCTTCAGAGTTCCCTGACACATATTGTTCATTAAGCCAACATTTAAAAAAAAAAAAAAAAAAAAAAAAAGTTTTGTATCATAAGTAACATTTTTTTCATTTTCAACAACACTTCAATGGTATAAAAGTCAAACTTCTATTTTAGTAAAAATTATCCAGATGTAAAGGATCTAAACTCTAATTGAAATCTAGTAGGACTTATAGTTAAGAAATGCTGCCAAGGAGAATACCTGAATGGGTTATCACCAGACAGGTGTGCCATTACAAGCTTTTACAGGCACTTCACCGAATCACAGAATAGAATTGGATAGGATCTCTGTAGATCATCTAGTCCAACTGCCCTGGCAAGGCATGATCACCTAGAGCAAGTTACACAGGATCCAGGTGGGTTCGGAATGTCTCCAGACAGGGAGACTCCACAACCTTCCTGGGAGGCCTGTTTCAGTGCTCTCAATGTAAGGATGTTCTTCCTCATTTCCTATGGAATTTCTTATGTTCTAGTTTACAGCAGTTACTCCTTATCTGGTCCTTGGGCACCACTGAAGAAAGTCTGGCACCATCCTTTCAGATGTTTACATGTACTGATGAGATCCCCTCTCAGCCTTCTCTCTATTGAGCAGGCCCAGCTCCTACAGTCTCTCCTCATATGAGAGACCTCCAGACTCCCAGTCAGCCCTAAAATCCACTGGACTGCCTCCAGGAACTCCTTGTTTTTCTTCAACTGTGAAAACCAGAACTGAACACAGTGCTCCAGCTGTGGCCCCACTAGGGTGGAGCAGAGCAAAAGGATCATGTCCTGTGACTTGCTGGCCACACTCTTCTCAATGCACCCAAGTTCATTGTTGGCACCCCTGGCTGCAAGGGCACCACTGGCTCATGGTCAGTTTTGTCATCCACCAAGACTCCTAGGTCCCTTCTTTCACAGCTGCTCTCTAGTAGGTCAGCCCCCAACCTCTACTGGTACTTGCGGTTATTCTCCCCAGCTGCAGGACCCCCCATGTGCTCTTGTTGAACTTCTTTAGGTTTCTCTCAGTCCAATTATCCAGCCTCTCAATGAATGGCAGCACAACCTTCAGGTGTATGAGCCACTGCCCCAGTTTCATATTATCAACAAACTTGCCAAGGGTACATTCTATCCCTTTATCCAGGTCATTGATAAACAAGTTGAATAAGACTGGACCCAAAGTTGATCTCTGGGGAATGTCACTGGCTGCAGACCTCCAGCTGGATTCTACTCTGATGACCATGACCTTCTGAGCTCTGCCTTTCACCTAGTTCTTGATCCACCTCACTATCCATTCTTCTAACCTTTCCTGCACTTACCTATGGAGATGTTATAGCAGACAATGTCATAAGCCTTGCTGAAGTCAAGGTAGACAATGTCCACCTCTCTCCCCTCATCTACCATCCTGCCATCATAGAAGGCCATCACATTGGTCAAGCATGATTTCCCCTTGGTGAATCCATGCTGACTACTCCTGAAGAACAGTCTATACTTAGCCAGTTCATATTGCAAACTCAATTTGGTCAGACAAAGTACTCCAGATCTGCTGCATGTTACCAGGGTGTGCACAGGTTGTTCACTGCAGTGACTTTTAGCAACTTTAACTTGATTGCATGCTTGATACCACAGAGTAATATTTCTACATGTCTAAAAACGTGGATTCAAGATGTATGTTATTGATCAGTCACGTGAGAACAATTTTAAATACAGACAAAATTAAGACAGAAGTTTCAGATATCTTTTGCTACGAGAAAAAAAAAATTAGCATACATGAAGGGGTAATCCTGTTGTAATTTCTCAAAACAAACATATGTTTAAACTCATGTTTTTGTAGTCTCTAATAAGGTTATTGCATGAACAATTTTCAAGGCAACCTGAAGGTTCCAGTCTGTAAAGGCAGTTTCATGTTGGAAACAGATTTTCACCTTAAGACATTGCCATGGGTTATAAAGTAGATCAAATTCCACTGAAGTCAAACAAAAATTTTACTACTTTTTGAATGTCAAAGACAGCTTTTTCCTTATCTACTGCCTGCAATAAAACTCCATCTGAAGTATCTTAGAGAACATTCAGCCTCTAATTGTCATTTTACTGCTTTTAGAATCCTGTAGTGAGCAATCATTGAATTACTGTCCGTGATGGTAAGTTTTCAAACAAATATCCTCTTTAAAAAGCCCACATGCATATTTCGAACTCAGAAAAACATAAGCACCTTCAAATTCATGAGCAAAATAAAATAGTTTCAGATACAATGTTCAAATCAACCAGTACAAGTTGAGACACCTCACACAGACTTACACTACTAAATGCAAGCTTCTTTGCCAGTGATTTAACATTACTATGATGCCTCTTTATTCTGAAGTTTTCTCTGTGCTGGAGAAACATCACCATTTTGGACCTGCAAAGTTCTGTGTTTGAACAAGGATGTGCTTGCATAGATCAGACTGAGTTATGGGGATGTCAGTTAGCCAACAATTAGTAAAAATATCCCCAAACATATACTTTAGCACAGTTGCCAATTATCCTGAAACTAAAATTCAACACCCAATCACTCAATCTAAAAAGCATAAGAGACATACATGGAAAGAGAAATCATTTTGAGAGGTTTGGTTGTTGGGGTGTTTTTTTTTTTTTTTCCTTTTTTTGCTGAAATGGAGATATGTTCCTCTTCTTATATTGGCTTAAAAACCAGTTGTTGTTATAAACACTTTTTGGAGGGGATAAAAATGGGGAAAACTCCCAGCATACCTTCTTCACTAGTCAGTGAAGCCCTTTCTAAAATGAATATTGCAAATTTCAAGGTAAAGTCACATTACTATTCAGTTGTCCTCATATTAAAACTGAATTCCTGTTTCCTCTGACACATATGTTCATTGGAAATTAGAAAATGTATAAATTTTGTCAAAGACAGACTTTGTACTTGGCACACTCTTATAAAACATCACATCTGTCAGAGGTTACTTACTAAAGTGTTAAATTGAACATCTTATCCCAGTAACTTAACAATTGCATCCCAGTAACTTAACAATTGCCTTTCTCCCTTCCTGTGAATCCTAGCAGATTAGTCCATTTATTGTAAAAAATTTCACACATTCCAGATCTTAAATCTCTAAATATGCCAAAGACCACTCTTCAACATGTGTTTTGTTTCTTAAGGAAACCATGAACAGTAGGAAAATTTTGCAGTAGCTTGGGCTTGCTTCAGGTGCTGAAACAGATCAGAGTGGCTGTAGCATAGTTACAATCAAATACTCTGTAACAGTATCTTTTAAATTAGATGTAAAATGTTATTTTCACTTAATATTACTTCAGCAGCATGACAGGCACATTACCTCAGTTGTTAAAGTCCAAGGCCCTGTGGAATTACATGGCATACGTATTATGTTTAATTTTACTGTCTCTGAAACTAAGTATACAGGTCTGTGCCATCTAGAGAAAAAAACCCTATGAAAAGAGATATAGCCTCTAGATAAGTAGTTAATATCAACAAAATTTCTTTAGAGTCATGGAAGAAGTAAACAGGTCATGTTTCTAGCATTGTGCATTATCTAAACCAAAAGGATATATCAGGTTTTGTTCTGAAGCAGGCTTTTCTATTTTATTAAACAACACAAAAACAACCTCATTTAGAAGTAGGAATCAAATAGGTCGGACTGAATTCAAATATGTCCCCCATTCAAGAAGTTCTGTGAATTTAAGAGACTGTCAGCACTTAAGCTAAACATTTTGAAAACCTTCTGTGCATTCTCCTCCATCTGCTTCAGTCTGGATAGGAGACATGAGACGTAGTGACTTGACTTCTCAGCCTGAGACTTAAACCTAAAATGATATATGTGGTGTTATTTTCAGAACTCTAGATCCCTACACACTTCTATATTAAAAACTGATTATTGTGTATTAAGTCATAGTGATTAGATTTGCTTGTTTATTCAGAAGATATGTTCCCTGTGAACAAATTAACTGGAGTGGAAGAAAATTGCTTTCTTGTTGACTTACCTAGACAACTCTTCAAAATTTTATTGAACATATAACATTTTGCATTCATATAAATATCATCATTAAATTACTTTACAGTTTTTTAGAAAAGCTTGCACCATTTTGCATATATGAACTGAAAGTGAACTAGTTTTGCCCTCAGCTTTACCCTTCAAACTGTTCCAGCCAACTTGAAAAGGAAGTGTGGTGCAGAGAGAACAATACATACTTCTTTTTCAAGCAAGTAAATTCTAATTTTTCTCCCATTTAAAAACAATGTCTCTAAAAATAAGTTGTTCAGAGTATACATGCAAAACAGGGACACTTATCGGAACTTCCCCAATAAGCTGATAACAGGACTGTTGCTAAAGCAGTCAAATAGATTTACAGAGTTTAAGAAATGCTTAAGGAAGAACGATTAATTACTACTAAAGTGACTCCCAAACCATTAAATTTTATCAAATGCACTTCCTTTGATCAGATATACTTGACAGCTGTCAAAATGTTAAGCTTTAAAAATATCACTAAGCTTAGAACTACCTCCAGAGGATTTTCATTTTCTTATTAATATCCCTGTAAGGATGGCACTATCAGCTTCATACTGATAATTTTCTCCTTTTCAACAAATTTTTAGTCAATAAAGGTAAAAGATATAATGCATAATGAAAGAAAACTTGAATTAGAGTTTCGGAGTTAACAAAATGATCTGGCAAGCATTAAAATACAATTGATCAGGTTATCACAGGTCTCACACAGTGCCCACAGCTTGTTCCTGCTGAGTAATGACGATGTCTGAAAGGTAACAGGGATACAAGAGTTTGATAGTGTTACAGCATGATCACTGTGACAATGCTCGTGCGATTGCATTTTGCTCAGCTATTCAGTCATTCAGGTAGGGTGCTTAAGTAGACTGCTGACATGTGAAAACACTGCTCCTTTGAATATTCTAAGTGAAGCACTTATCCTGCAAATATCATTGTGATTTTGATCATGGTGCTCACAAAACAGTGAAGGGCTAATGGAAGCTCCAAGTGAACCCTATGCAATCCAAAACAAACAAAAAGAAAGTCCCTGGATTATTATTAGCTTTCTACTTCACTAGATTACAGAATTGCAGCACAGCATGGCATCCTGCACCTTACTCAAAGCCTTATGCTAAAATAACAAGTTACGTTGACTTTTCTCCAGTTTTACTCAATACATATTATAGTTCTACTAAAACACACAAAACTACCTTCTCACAAGACTTTTTAGCAAGTCTGTCTCCATTCAAGTGAGAAACCAATTTTAATGCACCTTCTCAAGAGAGAAATTTAGGAGGAAAATTTACTATTAAAAACTGTATCTATACAAACTGTTTCATCTAACACATCAGTTTTGTTCTGTATACAAGTATTTTATCTTGATGCAAGCACACACTGATAAACCACATAAATTAAAATTAATTGTCCTGACGGTGCATCCTTAACTGGTTTATTCACACCTACTTTACTCATAACATTGCCTTTTGGGAGGGGGTGCTTTGAGCATTTACAGGAAAATTTCTCCTAGACTAAACCCTGCCAGAAACATCTTCATTTGTATTCCCTCATATTCATTAAATCCCTTTAGTCCAAGATGCAGAACCAGTAGTAGACAGTTTTAATATACTGAAGACCACTCTACAACAAAATGGAAAACTACATACCACTGGAAAAGACAAATATCTGTCAGTGGAAAGGTAGGAATCAAGGCCCATTGCTGAATTTGCTGGCTGTAGCATGAAGACTATTTGAAAATTATATTCCCTGACTATGAACAAAACACAAGATTTTTGTTGCTATTTACAATGAGAACTATGAGTGTTTTCTTAGGATCTAAGACTAAAATCAGTGGGACAAGCTGAAAAAAGGTAATTTTTAGAAAGCTATTCTAAAACGGCTTGGGAAAAAAATAAAAATTCTTCTTGCTGCCACTGTCATTTGCAAGAGCTGTAACAGAAATGTCTTGAGATTTCATGCTTTAGGATCCTAAGTGGAAGCCAGTGTCCCCCACTGAGATACCACACAGCCATGTTATTGCCCCCACACCTTATCAGATCCTCTGGCACAGGCTGGTCAGAGTCCCAGCCTCAGAGGAGCGGAAGTCTCCAAGTGCTGCCATCCCCAAGGGCTCCTTCAGCTCAGTCCTGGTCTTGCCTGTTATGGAGACAGCAGAAAAACCCACAGGAAACATTGGAAACAACTAAGTAACAGCTTTGCTCACATTTAATTCAGCAAGCTCTCACTGGTGGCAATTTCACTGATTAAAAAAACAACTCGTAACTTTAATTTGGTGAAGTGACCCAAATAAATATTGGAGACTTTTTTCTTGCTTTGCCTTAAAGATTTCCACTGAAACCCTGAATGCAGATAATTTTCAGGCAGCATTAATAAACACCTCTACCATGCTGCCAACTGCTACCTGAGAGATGGGGGCACGTTTTGCTATAAGATTCCATTGGTGTTTTGTCAGTCAAGAAAACCATTGCACTTCCGAACCAATGAACTTTAGCCAGAGATCTAAAAGGATTGAAAAGAATGAACCTACCAGTCATTAATTCTTCTTGTAAAAGCAAATTCTTCTATTTGCTTCTTACCTCAGTAAAAGAGGGGTGGCAGAGACTACAATTCAGATAAAGACGTATGAAAGTAAGCAGCTGAAAAGTAAAAGTAGGTATAGCAAAAAACAACACAGAAATAAACCATTAAAAGTCAATTAGAATCCCAAGGAGGAAAGACAGGCAATGAAGTAACAGATTATAAACTGCAAAATGGAACATTAGGTTAGCAAGGTGATAATTCTGGATAGATGAAAAGGAGGACAGTTAAAAAACAGCAAGTCAACAACAAGAGAGAGAAAAACAAGGTAAGTTAAAAAGAAAACATCTGCCAAATTTGAGAAATCTTTTGTGATTGATTTAGCATTTACTTTCTTCATTTTTAGTTTCATACATTCTCTTAACTCACAGTATCACACACATAGAATCCTTTGCTCCAGCAAAGAAGAAAGATAATGATCGCCCCTTGTACAAGCATCATGACTGCTGAATTTTGGTTTTTAGCATAAGAGACCAGTGGTGTTGATCTCACGCCTTACACCTCCCTTTCCCTGACAGATGTAACTATCCTGCTTCACCATCCTGCCAAGTGAGTCTGATGACCTCAGACAGCCATGGTGAGCTGTACACTCAGCACTGGCATATTTATTTGTTCATAGCACAGCGAATTAAGCAGTTTTTAAAAACCCCAAACAAAACCAAACTAACATCACCACTGCCATCCCTCACAAGTTTCACAAGTTTAACTCCCTCAAACTGCAGACTGTATGAGACAAGCTAAATGCCCAATTAGAATATGAGACCAGACAACAGGATTGGAACAGGACTAACACACTGCCTCAGTGGCAGGTAATGAAGTTGGATTAGTTTAGCTGAGTCTTGAAAACGCATTTGAAAATCCTGCACATTTTCCTTGCTAGTTTAAGATCTGTCAATAGAAGAGTCATAAGTAGGAAAATGATCAGAAATTGAGTAGCTTTCTGTAAGATCTTTGTCAAAATACATCTCTCTGGCCTTATCCATTATCCATTTCTGTGTGATAAAAAACACTGGACTGAGAACTGCATGTATTCCTGATGAGTTTGTAACAAATTAAGTTAAATTGGGCTGTCTGCATCTCATCTCTGGCCTCATTTTCAGTACTAACAGCCTTCCTCAGTAAACCTGACCATCACCTGCTTCATCCTGTAGCCCAAGGTCACTAACACTCACCTGGAGCTTGACAGCTGGCAACTCTGGAAACAGTGGACCCTTAAAGTGTCGGAGTCGACGGCATCCCTCTGGGCGCCCTGGAAGGTGACAGACCTCGGCAGAGAGGCCTGGGACCCGAGAAAGAGGGTCTGAAACCTGGACAGGGGGGTCTGTCCAGGGGGGTTGCCTGGCACAGAGCCCAGGAAGACATAGACTTTGATTTCAGTCCATGGAAAAAGCTTCCAACACAGAGAATTCCAAGTCACAAATGTGTGAAAGACAGTAGTGTAGCTAATCACTGAGTGGAAAATTTTGTAGTTTTGGGATTCTTAGAATGGAGGTGAATGGGGAACAAGATGGAGAATTTAGGGCGGTGCCCTGGGTTGTTCTTGTTCTCCCTTGGCATCCATCTTCTGCAGTGACGATAGCACAAAGTAGTTTGAGGGGATTGGGTCACAGTAGAAATGACCCTTTTAGTATAGGTAATAGGCATTGGCACGGAATTGTAAATAATAGACACGTAATTATCTGTATAAGAGGGTAGCGACTTCCCATCACGGAGGGAGTGACCTTGTGCATGAGCAACTGTGAACACCTCAGCCGGGCACAAAGAAATTTGTAAGATAAGAAATAATAAACACATGAGAAACCAAGAAACAACAAGGCCTTGAAGACTCCATTTCATTCTTGCGCCAGGCTCAAAGCCTTCAGAGGGCAAAAAAGACTCTCGAACCACCAGAACCACCACCTGAATCTCGGGTGAGAGAAAACCTAAACCCGAGATTAAAGGAGCTGAATTTGTGCCTCTGTTCTTTAACAGTCTTCAAGAACTTTGTATCCAGCCTCCACAGAAGCAGAATGAGATAATTATATATAAAGTGGCCAACAGACTTCCCCTCAGCTGCTGTCTCCTCTGGCCAGGAGCTGTTGACAACAAAATCTCTTCCAAGCTTCAAAAGCAAGTTTATCCTCAGGCTGCAGTAACATTATCACAAACAGAGTCATTGAGGGATCGGCTACTTGACAGACTCATGCAACAAGCAGGTGTCATTTGCTTCTTTTATAGCTTCCTTTACAGTTTTGGGCTGTAACTCTTCCCTGAGAAAATGTCAGGTGTGCTTTCTGCAGTGGGCTACAGGTAACAAACGGGATGTGACAAAAATTTGTGTCCTCTCACATAGTGGCCGATCTAGTGCCAAAACCACACGCACTTCCAATCTGCATCAGGCTGGGCAAGCAATGAAAATGGAATAATCCACGATCCTAAAGAGGCTTTTGACGGACAGTGTATTTTTGGCAAATGAACATCTGAAGAAGAGTACAAACATTTTGATACTATTCCAAAATAGCTCAAAGTCTGTCTTGAGAAGTATCAACAACAAAGAGCAAAAGCCTCCAGAACATAAAAGCTGTTGACAAAACTGTCAGTGCTGTGCAGCATTTGACAAGAAGTGCAAGAGCCAATCTGGAGCTTAGAGGGAAGAAAATTAAATCTACCACCCAACCCACAGTCACCCAACACTCACCCCTTAACCTGGAATCAAGCCTGACCCTCACCATTGCCCTTCCCATGCACAGACAGTAAAACCCAGCAGACACATTACATAGATAAAATTGTCCTCACAGCTAGACTTGGATACAAAACCTTAATAAAAGATTGAGCATACACTTTATACTAACATTACCAAATGAAAAACAAAACTTAGCATCCTTTAAAGACAAAATACTTTTTCTTCTTGAATTTTAGACTGAAACACATGAAGAAAGAAACACTATAAAAGAACATTCTTCTTTTAATATCATTTCAGGTTTGAATACACATTCATTTCAAAAACATAATGGAAAAGTTCATTTAATCTTTCTGGTCAATGACAAAAAAGAGAACTGACAAAACAAAACCTTATTTGCATTACAACTATTAACAAAAATTACTTTTTTGCCATTGTTAATAAGCAAAAAGTCCAAATTCTTTCTTTGTAGGTCATTCTTTTCTTTTCTGTCTTTTTATTAGAAAAGTGAAAATAGATTGGAGTGGAAAACAAAAATATGGAAACCAAAAATTAAAAAGTAATTTTCTGCTATTATCATAAAATTATAAAGAATACCTTGAAAAAAATCTTTGTTTTTAAAGACCACTAGGAAAAGAAAAATTGCAATCAATTGTACAATGATACCCACTAGTCTCCTAAGATTAATAAATTAATTCAATGCATTCATCCTCTCAGTATGAACCTATCCTATTGCATCTTCTTAATAACTACTGGAATAAACATAATAAATTTACTCAAAATTTCAGCTACAAATCACACTCCATTATATCTTCATTTTACATTTTTGGGGTTCTAGAATATTCAAACTATTTCATAGCATTTCTATATAATGGTCTTATTTTCCTCAAAAGTCCTGCAAAATGAGAGATTTAGTGGGGAAAAAAAAACTTTCACATTATTCTTCCAATTAAAGTTCTCGGTCATTTACAGAGTTTTTTTTGATTCCCTTCATTTTTTTTCTCCCCCAGTGAGGTCTACTAAAGATAAATCTCCCATTGCTCTGTTTGAAAATGGAATATATTGAAAAGCTGATTGAAAATCATTTCTATACTATAGGATATTATTTTTAGGTGGTGATAGTTTAGCCCTAGTGTTTCATTCACATAGAGTTTTGTCCACTTGGATTTCTAAAACTGGGCTTTATTTTGGTTTGTCATTAAAATGAAGCAGCCAACTTGCTTTTGTAGTCTAAATAACATATAGCTGAGTCAAAAAATGAGCTTCTGTTTGACTTCCTAGTTGTAAGGAGTTTGGGGAGCCTAATATTAGTCTGTTTTGGTCAGAGAGAGAAGGGGAAAAAGAAAAGGTTGCTTTTGTCATCATTCACATGACAGAACACACTCAAATAATTTCAAATTTTTCTGCATCTCTGATATTTGCAATATTATGGTTTACAACTTTATTGTGTTCATCATCGTACTAAAAGTAATTGGTTTTGTATAGAAAACTTAGAGAAATACAGCCTTTCAAAAACAAAAGTTTTGAGTTATTAATGTTCAGCAATGTTGAAGTACAAAGGGACGTGAAGATTTTATCTGGACAATAATGTTGACTCTATTAAACAAACAAGAATAATCTTTATCAAGAACTAAAATTTCAGGCAAGTCTGTTGTCAAAATTCTGAGTAACTGAGAAGAAAGCACCAGAGGAAAAACTTGCCGCAAACCTTGAAAGATATTTTAACATCCCTTATTTACTGATAAGAAAATTACGCACAGATGTTATACCCACGGAGGATATGTACTTAACTGAGAATAAACATCCAGAATTAGCAAGCTCACCTCTGAATAGAGATATTGCAGAGAAGCACTCAACACACACCTGTGTAATTGCATCAAGCAGATATCTTAGGTAACGGGCTTGTTGCTAGGATTCCTAGGGATCTCTCTCAATTTGCTCCTCACCCTTTCAAGCCAAAGATTTGTCTTAGGATGCTTTTAGAGAAAACTTGCTTGCCGTGTTTGAATGGAGATATTTTTAGTTCACAGACACATTTAGAATGGACTTTTTTTTCCTACATAAATTCCTTCTATTTGTTTTTGCTGAACCAATGTTATGACTCTGGTGCATAAATGCCTCCTGTTTTTGCAATTGCAGCTGATGGAAAGGTGACAATGGAGGGCAATTGAGATGTTTTACAGCATTTAATGCAGGCAGATTAGAGTTCACTGGCAGTAGTGGCATTACAAAGACTGAAAAGGCAAAGCAAAGCAGCTACTGCATAATTCAGCTGTTCAAGGATCTTGGTTTTTACTAAAACTTGCAAGTCTAGTACAAGAAAATGGTCCTTGTGCATGGCTGGTGTGCCAGAATCACATCATTGTTCACAAAGAGCAACAGCATCACGTAAGAAAGATTCTCATTTTTGGAATGGTGTGAGAAACTTGCCATGACTCATGTTAACAGAGACATAGAACACACTTCCAGGGGTAGTCTGTTCACTGTTAATAAGTCTTGTGAGGAGACCTTTGGTTTATTCTACAGACATGCAAAAGTTACAGGTTATGTGAATGAAATTATATTGGCTGCTAAGTGGCCTTTTGCACCTCTCTGGAGCCACCAGTTCCACAGGAATGCCTGCTGTTCTCCAAAGACACAAACTAGTAACACTCAAACATGATGAGAAAGGAAGGGACACAAACATCAACGTGAGCCACATAAAGTTGGCCACACCACCTTACAGAGGAAACCTAGTATTTACCTGCTCTGTTATTTTTGTTGTATTAGATCATAATTAGGCAGTGTGTCTGCCCAAACATTTAATGGGACCCTGCCTTGACATATAAAGATGTACTCCAACATCCCACCACTATTACTGTTCTTTGTGGTTTTTGTATTAGTAGTGACATCTGCCATTCTTGAGAGCACTAGAGGTCTGTGAAACGTACTATGCACACTGAATGCCTGTATATTGCTCTTCCAGCAATTCCAAGAGGATAAAAGGTATTTCTCTTTTTACACATTTTACTTCTTGTTGCATGTCAAGTCTTTCAGATTACTGATCATCTAACATTTCAAGCATTAGGTGAGGATTTTTCACAGTCTCTGTGTTCTCATCCTACACAATATTAAACCAAATCTGCTGTCCTAGATACAATCTTCTCTCTACATTAGTAATATACAGAGATGCCCAGGTTGCATGTTAACTATAATTCATCATATTTCTAACAATATTGTTAACTTTTCCAGAAGTATCCTCTCAAGCATCCTGAGAAAACTTTCTAGATGACATATGCATGTGTAAAGGAATTAAAAGGGATGATACTACAAGTTCTTATTACTTGATTACAAATTGGTTTTAATCACTGTTTATGTGGAACATTTTAAAATGTAGGAAACAAATTTATTAGTCTAGGCTTTCACATTGCCCTGGATTAACAAGAGACTTTATCAATTCCTATTTTTAAATTTTGTGCTGTTATTTCCTTTATATACTGCCTTATTGTGCCTTCTTTGCAGGCTGTATCTTTACCAACTTCCTATTTTATTGTGACTTTAATCTGCCATAAGAATGTCTTCAACAGTTCTAATTGTCTTTTTCCCTCTGGATCTCGTGATTTCCTGACTAGCCATCCTAACAGTGTTCTGAAAGTGGAAGTCCCTTTTCCCTCCATTAGATAGGTATGGAAAAAATCTGCTATTTAGCTACAATAGTCTCCATAGTAAGTACATAACTGTTGTTCTATCTGTTTAAAATTCAAATCAGAAAACTACATCAGAAGATGAGAGTAAGGCCAGTATATAATAACTTCTTCCCTCAGCAGCATATTCTTTTGCTACCTAGAAAATAATTAGGACAACAAAATCACACATATTTTCTGTATAATAAACAAATGAATTTCATAGGAGAAAATAAATTATATCATAAAACATTACCCACTGCTTAATTACAGTTTTTAAGTGATTAAGTGCTTTAGGAGGACCTCTGATTTTCAGACCTTCCTTGTCTGAAGTAGAATAATCACATAAGTTATATAAAAAAAACGGGGGAAACTCAAATTACTCATCTATGTTGCTGGAGTTTTGGGATGTTTTTTGTATATACTTTTCTAATTATAACATTGGCAAATGATCATTTCAAAGAATGTTTTTCTCAGAAAAACATACAAAAGAATAAAACCCAGTTAGAAAAACGAACTCACAGATATTGTCAAGTTACTATGTTAAAAATTCAATGGACAGCATGAACTTAATACTTAAGTATTAAATACATATAAAGTATTTGTAAAAGATACCTTACTTCAGGTAAATCAACATACTCAGTTTTCATTATGACCTTTTGCACATGTATTTTTGAGAACATTATGTTTACAAGCAACATGAGTTCAAACAGGCCATGAAATACAGTGTCCTGAGTCCAAAACTAGTTTTTAAACAGATGCTTATTAAGTGGTTATCACTGAATGTTGAGACTGTGCCAAAAAGCACTGCACAAGTTGACAGCAAAGCTCACAGCAAAACAGCCCGAGAATAAAATCTGATACTCCTCTTCACATTTCCCTGCTAATAAAAGCATTAGCTTAAGAGCACACATGAAAGGAAGTGAGGACCTCCTGCTGCCTCTCTGATACAGTGTTGGTGGCAAATGGGCAATTTCCATATATGTGGCAATTTACTAGTGTTACAGCCCATACCCAAATGCCTAGAGGCACTGAAGTGCCAGTCAGGAGAGCAGGATCAGCATTAACATACCATTATGAAAGAAACAGCAAAACGGAAAAGGGAAAAAAAAACCCCTCCGAATGACTGCTTCAGTGAAAGTTCCTTTGTAGACATGTTTTTAGAGGCAGGATCTGAAATTTCATGCTCCCAGAGACACAATGCATTTCACTCTTTTATGAAATATTAAGTCAAGGCAATAACCCTTCATTTCCCTATGACCATTCCTCTGAGTTGGCAAACAGCCAGATTCATCCAGAATTAAGCAAGCTGTAGCAAAAGTAAATAATCTTGTTATGAAATGTTTTGAGATGCATGAGATGCATGTTTTAAAAGAAAACAAAAAAGTTTGCAAGACAGGGGATTGGACTCAGTCAAAAACATATAGTAGTTAATGAATAATTCAAAATATCCTGTGCTTCCCTTAATGAGGAAAATACCACAGGAAAGAGATCAGTTGTCCCCTCTGTTCATTTATCACACTGTAATGTCTGGGAACTGTTTACCTTTCTCTTTTTAATGCACAACTCACCAGACGATAATAATAAGACCCCAAAATATCTGTCCCACTTAAATACAGAATTCCAAGACATATTGTAAGGTCTAAATTCCCTTTGTTAAAAAAGCTAGATCTTTTTATATATTGCTAAATAGCAGTGTTAAAAGCAGCACCAAATATTTACTGCAGGTAAGAGGAGGTACACTGTTAAAACTTTCAGAAGTTTATATAGACTTTTCAGTTTGTTCACTTCGTATAATTGGTAACTTGACTATAAATAAGTGGATTTTTTTTTCTGTGAAAAACACCTAATCAAGTTCCAAACCTGCTCCCCACTCGAAAACTAATTGGGTGAGGAAAAACTAAACAAAACCACAAATAATGCTATATAAATTTCAAGTTCCTGAAAATTCCTTCTGCTCAGGAGCCAAGCAGACTATTCTACTTCTTGAAAGAATAGTTCTTCTACTTCTTCTGCCCCCTAAATTTCATACATTAATTTTATTCTGTACCAAAACCAAAGAAAATATGCACATACATCCCTTTGCATATGCTTAGAGTTTTATGGTTTGCTGGACCTTAACGACCAATTACATTATCTTCCGAATTGTTCATTCTAGGCCATATACCTCTCAAATACACATTTTCTTCATGGAGTTGTGCTGTGCAATAGCCCAAAACATTGTTCTTGCCACTTCCTGAGGAGATAACACCTTTTACTGGTTAACAACATTCCATCATGTTTCCCTAGAAAAGGTACATCCATATATCCAATGGCTGATGGATCATTCAAAAAGTAAATGTCTTTCCTCTGCACTTTCTAAAGCAAATGTCAGGTGGCTTTGACTGCTGTATGATTCCTACTGGTTCAGCACATAAATCCAGCTTCACATCTCTTCCAATATTCTTATTGCTCCCTAAATACCAAGCCTCTTGGCTGAAGCTGTGCTAAACAGAGCTGTAACAAGCATGGGCACAGGTACACCCCAGTAAAAACACTAATAATTACTACCTGTTCACTCAAGTCTCGGTGCATTTTCAAGGGAGACCAGTTTTATGTTCAACATACAGAATATCCAGCCCTGTAGTGTACCCAAAATTTCCACATACATTTTTCATATGCAAGAGCAGTATCTAGAACGTCTAGGCTCCCTGCCACCTCTGCTACTTCCGACAGTGCAATTTTTGAGGAATGAGTTCTTATCCATTAAGTATTAGGACACAGAAAAATCAAAAATTTGTGCTCTGAGGAATTTGGCAAATGAGCAGTAAATATTTACCAGCTGCTAAGATCAGCTGGCTGTTTTGAATTTAATCTAAGTATAATTAAACAAACAAACAATCAAGATATTGAGATTGGATTTAACCATGTGGAATAAGACCATTCAAACATTCTTCCATTTTAAAATTATACTGGCATTAATGGTAATCAATGCAAATTCTTTCTTTTACTGTTAGACAAGTATTAATTTTTGGTTAACTAACAACACCATAATAGCTTCATAAATCATTGCCAGATATCTGTAAGGATGCCATCTGAGACGCATTTCATTTATAAAAGTTTGCTGTCATAACATTAAAATGGTTTGTCAAAACAACCTTGTCTCCAAAGAAATCATGGCTTTCTTTAAATGAACATCAATTCTTCATTTAGAAAAAATTTCCTAAATGAGAACTGTCAATTTTTGGCTTGCTTTCTTAAATTGGACTTTTGCCTAAAGTGTTTACTTATTTAGGAAAAACTCTTAGTTTCAGGGGTTTTTTTCCTGTTTTAAGAACATTTTTAAGCATTTGAAATTTCAATCTCAAATCTCAATTTTAAGGTTTTTATACTGCAAGTCATATATTACTGGAAGGAGAGGAGTTGAGCTTTTAACAAGTTACAACATTTTTTCAAATTTATACAGGAGTTAAATGGATGCTAGTAAAAACAAAACACCATAAGGTGCCCTAATCCTTTCAGCTATTCAATTCCAGTAGTATTCCAGGCTTCCTCTACACATGAAATACTGGTTAAAAAAAACAACAACAACAACAACAACAAAAATATTTCTCAACCCCCCTAGGCTAGTGTTATAAGAGATATAACCATTATATTTATGGAAATCAGAGTCTATTGAAATAACAAAGACCAAAATATTTTTTTCACAGCTGTGGAAGACATAAACTCTTCTAGCATATTTGTGAAGTTAAATTTGCACATATGTCATGCCTAGGATTACAACTATAAAATACTACAGTACAGGACAAGAAACTGCATGGCATCTAAATTCCCAGCATAATAGACCATCCCTTCTACAATCTCACAGTGCCTGACTACTGAGGATTCTCCTCCACAGTCCAGGAAAACTGCTTTTAACAAGGGAAATTCTGAACCATCATGATCTTCTAGCATCCATCATGCATTTTGTTTCTAATTTCTTTTCTTAAGACTTTTTTTGGTGACTCATTGCAATTATTTACTCATAGATTTTCTGATTAAAATTATAAAGATTAAAAAACCCCCAAGTATATTTAAAAGCTTCCTCCCAAAAACATATGCATATCCATTCTCTTTCTAATTCCTGGTTTTATTTTTAAGCCAACAAATTCCTTATGTAATATTGGATGAAGGCTGGAAAAGGAGACAAAAAAAGAAAAATGCTCAAGTTTCAGTGTTGAGAACCAGGCTCAGTGGCTTTTTGTTTAATTTTTGTCTGTTACTGGATAGTCATTTTGTTAAGTATTCAAGAAAAAGATAACTCAAAGACAAAAGTAGGCTAAACATCAGGTTAGACAGTGACATAAAGACCCATTCTATCCAGTTATGAGGGTAAATCTAACAGGTTGTCAACCACTCTACTCAAAGGAAGTATATGGGTTAAAAGGCTGATGTGCGGAATGTAAGAGGGACAGCAAGCAGAAATAAAATGACATGAGGAATAGACTGCACGGAGTCAGAAAAAACCATGATACAGCTCAAACAGAATCTGTTTTAACAGAAAATATTTCTTTGCAATTTCTAAAGAAAAACCACAAACATGCCTCTGATGGTGTGGTAACATAGTGTCCTAAGAATTACGAAGCTATTAATTCAACACGCAAGATTAGTGTCATACTATAGCGTTAATATTTGATATTTTCTTGATCACGTGGGTTTCTAAGCTTAGCTAAGAAGAAAGGAGATGCACATCATTGTATAGAAAACCTCACACTAATAGTCTCTAACACAAGGTGGGAGGTGAAAAAGAGACTTCGACGTTACATGCTTGAACCCCAGCACTGAGACAGTGAAGAAAGTATAAAAAAATGGGCTGAGAAAGAGAAAATACATTGTTGTGCACTGCACTTCTTGCCTAGCAGTTCCAGCTGTGGTTAGGGGCTGGGGAGTACTGACATGTACTGGATACAGAAAACTACATGGATGCACCACTTAAAAGCATCTGCTTGCTGGAAACGAGATAATTAACTCCTGGGTACCAATGATTCAGGTTCCAATACAGCTTTTAATTTCATTGTATCTGCATCCTTGGAGACACCTAAAAACCATCTGGAAAAAGTCCTAGGCAGCTTGCTCTAGGTGGCTCTGCTCAAGCAGGGATATTGGACCTGATGACCTACAGAGATCCCTTCCAATCTTAGCCCTTTCATGATCCTCTGATGAAGAAGTCACACTAATGAGAAGAAAATAAACCTGTGCCACTGTGAGGGCTCTGAACACAACTTCCTTGAGGGCTTTAAGCCAAGCCCAGCTTAGAAGCTGAGTCCAAAATCATCGATGCTGCTGAGAAGCATCACCATGAGGAAAACAAAAAGGAAGGTTCTTGCCCAGCTGCTTTTTGACTGGGGCTGTACCACTGGCTCCCCTCACTGCTGCACCTCAGGTGTATCTGTGCCTGCTCTCCCACCACCCTGGACTCCACCCTGGCCCAGATCTTCTGGCTCAGCTTCAGACATGTCCCAACTCACCTTGGACTTTCTGGGAAATCATTGCTCAGACTCTGACCCTGAGCACTGTCTCGAGGCCTAACCCCAGCCCTGACTCATCACTCAGCACCCTGGCTCTTTGTTGTGATGGTCACCTGCCTTGTTACAATGTGGGGCTCTCAGCCAACCTTCACTGGTGGAGCAGTCAGATCTTCCTTCCCCACAGTAACACCAGCATAAAGACAAATTCATTTAATCAATAGGAAAAAATTAAGAAAAATGAGTGGTATATTGGTATTAAATGTCAAAAGTACAGGAATTGAGAGGACAACCAAGCCAGTATTTCTATTATTTCTGCTACAACAATGTGAGATAGTACAACCATATCTGCAAATACAGTAGGAATTCTCAGTGCATGGTGATATGTAATAAGGATAATACAACTTGCAATATAACAAAATACAAATACACAGAGGACAGAAGAATGCCAGATTAATCTGGAAGTGCTACACGGAATTCAAGATAATAGCATATGATATATTCAAATAAATACTTTATTTGGAGTCTGAGGGAGCCTACAATACTCCAAAGACTATAAACAAATCATAGCAAAAGTATAAAACTGGCATTTCTTGGCATGGGTAGGTATGGACAGCCAATGTCACAGTAAATAGCAGGGGAGGAAAAAAAATATCTGATTAAAACATCAGGACAACCTCCTATTGTAACAAAAGGCTCCTTTTGATCCTTAGCGCCTCTGGAAAAAGAAGAAGAAGAAGAAGAAAAGGCAGCAAGTATTTTTTCTTTAGAGAAATAAAAAGGGGAAAGTTCTGAAGTTCTTCCAGTGTAAACTTCTGTTCTCAGTGAATTTAGTTCCTTGGGAAAATATATCAAGTTCACTCAGATGGTGAGTGAACTGGTAGAGAGAAAAGGAAAAAGATATTCCTACAAGCTTCAAAAAGAAAATATTTCTTTTTTACCTACCTACATTGCCCTGAGATTTGCTCAAAATACAGCAACCATGAGGAAAATGATGGTACTACTGAACTTCAGACCAGCCTTTATTTTAATGCACTGTAAATTAAACAGAAAAGCCAATCAGGAAAAATTATGAGCTCTTGCTTTTGTTACAAACAGCTTTTGTTCCATTTTCTAAGAGCCTGAAAAATTTGGCAGTTGTCAAATTTCTAGGACAAAACAACTTTTGTGAGTTTTCTGCCCTTATTTCCTGCTGTAGGCATGCACTCTCTACACCTCCCAGAACTGATACCTAGGAAGGTATTAGCATGGTCCTGTCCCAAATATCACTTAAAAATCTCATGTTAATTTTATTTTATATGTTGTATTTTAAATATAGATGTTTAAAATCCAGTATTTAAATACATGGTCAAGCTTCTGAGCAACTAGAGAAGTAAGTTTTAGAGCTATTTTTAAATGTCCATGCCAAGCCAAGCTGGAGAGGGAAGGGAAGGGCTCTGTACAGAAGGGGATCTGACATTTCAGTTGGCTGCAATATGACACATGAAAAGTGATTCTCTCTTGGCCCATACCTGTAACCGTGAATTTGCCCAATGACCTGGGCTCTGGGCTGACCCTGTGACACCCCTGGCCAGNTTAGGACTTTGAGGCTCTCCAGGGGAGTGCTGGAAGTGCCATTCCCTCCACATTGCCCTCAGGGTCCTCGACAGCCAGCACACAAGTAGTTGTCTTTATATTCTTCTCACATCAGGAGCATATTTCAGTAAAGGGGGAACCATTTCTTTTGTGGCTTTATGTGCCATTTCTCGGTTTTTGCAGAATTTCTCTGAACTCATCAGAGCTCCAAACGAGATTTTCATGAATCAAGAAAAACAGTAAGAATGAGACAATGCTTCTTCCCCTGCAGCTGTTCCAGGTATTTTTCAACAGGCCTTCAGTATAAGATTTCCCTGACACATTTTAAGTGGTTCATCACCTCCTGATATTTGACTAGATGCACTATAAAACCCTCTACTGGTGAAGGAAAGAGGAATGCATGATGAGGAATGCAGAAAAAAATTAAGATGCCAACATACAGAAAACAGAAGCTTTTTTAAAAAAATACTTTAAAATACCTTCCAACTTCAAAGATATCTTTGTAATTCACTTTGAAAGTCTGAAATATCCTACGGTTGGTATGCAGAAGGCATATGCATTACACATAAAAGAGATTCAACACCTTTATTTTTACAAAATAAACAGACTCATTCTTCCCTTTGTGGGGGAACCTTCTTTCTACCCAATTCAAATAGGACTGCACTGGGAAAACAGGACAAGCAGAACTTCACATACTCCCATTCAGAAGATAAATACAACCTGCCTAAGACGACAAAGAGGCTACTACAAGGCTTGAAATTCTTGTACTTGGGTCACTTCAATTTGTATTTTAATTAAGAATCAAACAATTAAGAGCAAACAAACAAACACCATCACCAGCAGACAGCTAAAAGCCCCCGTTCAGTCTAAAGCAGGGCTTATGCCAGAACTAAGAAAGTGTGGAAATGGAACCTGCTGCCAGACATGCAGTTTCTCTCTTCTCACTTTTAGACAGCCTTGTAGAAAAGGAAATAGCAAGTACAACAGCCAGAGAGATTGGGATTGTGGCCATTTTGGAGTCAAAAGTGCTTGGCTGGTTTTTGGTTTTCTTAGGTGGGGTTTGGGGTCTTTGGAGGTGTTTCTAATCTCTAAGCATCTATGTACATGTTGCTTAAAGCTACCAATTGAATCTTATGGAATGAAACAGGTATCATTGCATTTCCCACTCATGATCCAAATTTATCGATGATTCTGAACTATAAATATCCCAGAGACAAGGAGAAACCCTGCCCCCCCCGCCCAGGTCTAGCATAGTCTGGAACTAGCTGGCAATGTGCAACTGTGTGGAAATCAAAACATTTTGCTAATCTCAGCTTTTCTAAGCATTACCAACTGCCAGATGCTCTCCTGATCTGTAAAGTGTATCTTTTATATCACTGAAAAATAGAGATTTCCATTTTCTACCTGAATAGACTGGAAGACTTGCAAAGTTTCTGGGTAGAATAGTGGTAAATTTTAAAAGGCCAAACTATTGCACCTCTTATCAGCCGTTTGAATTTGCTAACTAACATGCAAGTAAAATCCATTCCACCACTTTCCCAACATGATCCCATGGATCCTTCCCAACAACACCTCGAAGAAATGCAACACCCACAAATTTATGACAATAGAGAATTTTCAAATGACAGATAGCTTTACATAATCCTTAAAATGTACATTACATTAATTTCACTCATTTTTAGGTTGGCTCACAATCACATCACTGAAAACTAAATATGGCCTTTAACTTTCAAAATAGTTATGCTTGGTAACAGCATTAAAGCTGAAAACTTGAGAGGGAAGGTTCTGCAAAGACACATGCCTGAAAAGGTTATCACAGAAGTACAGAGTAAGCAGTGCTGAACAATAAAAAACTTCAAATACACATAAGTTTTATCCTTAAACACAAATCTCACATAGAGGATTACAAATAATCCCAAGACACTGGTTAAAGCTTTATTCCAAACTAATCCTAAGTATTTTCTTCTTATATGGATACAGCCTTGTAATGGTTTATATCCTTTAAAGAAAAGTTTAGAGCATTTATCCCAAGTAAGAGTATCAAGATAGAAAAGCAGTGAGGACTTGGCTCAAATAGGAAAATGGAATAAGTGACAAACAAACCTCTCATATACACCTACAGTACAATACAGGCATGAGATACACTAATACTGTGCATACATACTCTACAGCAGTGAAAATGGGGCTATCCACAACTTTTCTCTGCCATCTGTGAATTTTAGCTTGTGAAAATTAGTCCTGCTCTTAATCCTCCACCACAGTCTCTTCTCTCCATCTCACCCATGGGAAAGAAAACAAAACAAAAACAAAAAAACCCAAACAAACAAACAAACTAATAAATAAAAAACCACCAAAAAAAACCCACCAAAAAACCCCAACAAAAAGCAATGTAACCAAGAGAAATGGGCTGTTCTGCAAGAAATAATATTACAACAAACTACTCTCTGGAGAGAGAGGAATTGAAAGGTCACTGTGAAGAGACTTCCCAAAATGTTACCTGTTCAAGAGATTTTTTTTTCCTGCACCTTCCTTGGTTACTCTGCTGAAGAAAAATCACCTCCTCTAGACTTACTGTTCCAATTCATCCTAGATTTCCCACAGTGATGCAGCTAGGTGCTAGAAAAAAAAATCTGTGCTGAATTAAAAGTTTTGGCAGATAAGACTTCTCAGTTTGCTTGGCAAAATGGTACTAAAGAGTACAGAGTTTAATAAAAAGGAATGACTCTTCTGAAATCTCATTAGGATCTCTGACTTATAAATTAGATGTAGAACATGAAATACCTCTAAATAATACTTAATATGCCTGCATTTAAATTTACTATTAAATGGTTAATGAAGAAGATTGGCTTCATCTTCAGTTTGGTAAATGTATGATATTTTCCAGTTGTCATAATATAGTAGAAATCATTTATTCAGTTCTAAGCAGTGCTAATAAACAGTATTTCCTGCCATTTTCTAGCAAGACATGCTACCAGCTGTCACCTGGATAACGTAAATACATGCCCTGCGACTTAGACACACAGGGACAGAAAAGGAAGCCTAATTTCTATAATTAGTATTGTTGGTGGTTTTAAAATATTTCTTGATTTAAAAAATAACTGTTCATTGCCTTGTTAAATATGTCTTCTGGGATGATCTTTAATTTTTAAATATTGACAAAAAACTAAGAATTTTCTCAAAAAATATTCAGTTGAAAATTGCTTTTCACTTCCACCTTCTCAGCTCATAGAACTTCCTGTCTACAGCCTTTCTTCCCTCCCATAATTTCACAAAATCCACTTAGTTATAGATTACTTTATGGGATAATTAGCCTTTAAAAGCTTAAACCAGATGCGTCTTCTATACTTCATTATTTCACATATACACAGAGATCAGCAGTGACCTTCAGGGTTGAATGCATGAGGAATGCACTGCCTCTAAAGCATCTGACAAATATACTAGCACTGGTATCTCAGGCACACGTAACACACATATGCAGATTCTTACTAGAAGGAAAATCTACCTTCAAGACTGAGCAGTGAAAAATTTTAAAGCATATGTTTTCTGATCTTCTATAACACAAGTAGTCAGTAGAACAGCATAGTAAAAACTGCCCATCAGAAAAATAGAGCAATAAATTACCAAAATATTTCTTATAAAAGCTAGTTCACTATTTTATTACTACTTAGGACTAAAAACAGAGAATTCTTACATGATCACTTAATACTCCTACAGATTTGTACTAGCTTTCCTGGTCCTTGGTCATAACAATTCACCTACCTTCAAGAGATTAAAAATTACTCCCAAAACATTTGATATCCCACAGCATCATGAAGTGCTTAAAGGTGTTTTCCTCCAGAAGTATTTCTGTGCATATTGCAGTTGCTTGTTATGATGCATGAACCTTTTCTAAGTTTCCCTCAAATTCTGACATCACTTTCTTCACCTAAGGTTCCATAGGCATAAAATAAAATTGCATTGGATCTGCATTTAAAAAAGAGAATTTATAGAATTAAAGTGTCACATTTTTCTCAATATTCAGTATTTTTCTATCATTATGTGGAAAGATATTCACAATATTTGTCACTACTTTTTACAAAAAGCATGTAAAAACATTAAAATAAAGTAGTTAGGAATTAAACTGAATAATACCCATGCTGCTGAGGTGTGGTTTGCAAATAATTACTGATATTTTAAAGAGCAGCATTTTAAACTCCATTTAAAAATACAAATTCATGCATGTTACTACATTAGAACATAGAAATAAATAGAGATAACATGTGAAAGGCCTCTTGCACAGGGACTGACCTTTTCAGGCTTATTCCAGTACTTTACTTGCTCCTAGTTATTGTTCAATATTCCTTTCCCAAGAGCACATTAATAATAATAAAAGAAGGGTAACAGCTTTGATAGCTGATTTAGAGGTTCAGATTCTTTACTGCGGCAATGAGATGGGCTTTAAAAAGGCAAAATGCTAGTCATGAGATTCTACCAGGCTATTGGTAAACTACTGACAGCAGCACTACAGCAAATCAATCAACAATGCAAAAAGCTGACAAAGAAAGAAGAAAATAAAGGCTTGAACAACTTTGCAGTTTACAGGCTTTTGTTGAAAAATGTGCTGCCTAATGACGTTTTATCTTGCATTACAGGAAAATTCCAGATTTTGGTTCTAGACCAGGTCAAGACAATCTTAATAAGTTTCAAATTTAGGACTACATACAAAAAATAAAATATTCTTTTCAGACACACAAGAAGAAAGCATAAAGAGACATGTTTCAAAACAGAAATACCTATTAAAAGGGACTTTTAAAACAAAAGAATGTTGGCAATATTTTTCTCTCTTTTTTCAGGTTGCTATTATTTGCATTGAACTCAAAATCTAGTTGGAAACTAGAAATATTTCCACTAGGGTTAATTGACTTTGCCTCACATGCATAAAAACTCACTAGATTAAATTACAAGCAATCGGTTATATTTTTCATTTGAAACAGCCCTCAGTAAGCCTCATTTATAAACAAACAAGACACAGCATTATTAATTTATTAATGGACTCAGTGTAGTATGTAATAGCATCATTAATACCAAAGTCACTTCTGTTCATGTAACTAATCGCAATTCCAGGAGGGGGAAAACTATTATGACAAATGATTGGGAGAAAATATGGAAACTGTACATATTCAAAACAATTTTTTAAAGTGCCTGTTGAGGTCAGTGGCTGATGGAGTCCCAAGGAGGAACTGCTGAGCGCAGCTGTCAAGAGGGAACGGCAGAACCAGCCTGCACTCAGAACTGCCCCTGGATCACAACAGAATAAACCAACTGCCTAAAACACTGCCAATAATTAGCTTTAGAAAATGTCAGTACTAAGTAGGGTTGCTTATTTTTGTCAGGACCCTTGGGACTATGACACAGGAGTGAGGGTCACCCTCAGCTCTCCATCCCTCTGGATCCACCAAATCGTGCTGCTCCCTGACAATTTTAACTGAAACAGACAAGAACATCAAAGTGGAAGACAGATGGTGGAGTACTGAAACAAAGAGTTTATGTTCAGAGAATAAACAGAATTTCCAGCTACATTTGCCTATGCACAGATTTAAATAGTTTAGATTAGGCTGCAGTTTTTTAAGCTGTACTGCTAGATTTTATTGCTTACTTTCAATAGTCATTTTACAAGGTTCTACAGAAACTTCACAGACTTCTTGAGTCCACAGTCAATGTCTTTAGCACCTTCATTTTAATTAATGAACTTTTTTAATATCTATTCCTGCTAACTGTGTTAAACTTATAACCAATTCCATTACATGTTGCCTCATTTTTTGTCTCAAAGTGCATGCTTGGGCAAGATAACATCTTTTTGTTCTGCTGCCACTGCCAAACCTACAATCTCTCCAGCTGTCAGCCTTCAGCAGGAGACACCACAGCAATGCACCTCCTGCATCTCCTGCAGGTGTACTTCACTCTCCATGCAGCTTCTCAATGACTCTCAAAATTATCGGAATACCTCCTGAGCAGCCATTATTTTGGGACCAGCCATCCTGCAGGAGACATACCTGATTTTTTGAGGGCCTGGATGATGGCAATGTATGCCCAGAAAATACACTCTGGTTGGTAATGAGCCCTGTGTGGCAGGTGTGAAGAACAGCCTCCCCCAGACCTCTTTGATGAGCTACTTCTGATTCACCATTGGCTTTAGGAGAGCACTTGACAGCCAGAGACTCATTTCTCTTGGGCAGACATAAAACAGAAACACAGAATTTGTTTTAAGATCTTGCAGACTTTCGCTGTGGCAAAAAGGAACAAGGGAAAGAAACAAAGGTGTGCAAATTAAAGCAATAATTTATAAAATAATGGTCTTGTCTACCCAACAGGTTTCCAAATCATATCTCTCTCCTAGTTTGACAGAACCCATGCCACAGAGGACTTAAGAGAGGATGCAGGGCAGGGAGAGAGCAGACAATGCAGGAATTAGAAGAGGCTAGAATTAGATGGTGAAAGAAAATGCAAGAGAAACGAGGAGAAGAAGCCGAGCACTGAAGAGCTAATAGCACAGGTAAACAGAAGACACTGTCCATATTGCAACAGCTTGATAAGTTAGGCATTTTCAGCTATTAAAATTCAATTGACATCTCAGCCACATCCTCTGTCTCTGGTGCATCTAGAAAGGAAAATGCTCCCCCTCTCTCTTTCCCAGAAACATTCCCACTTTTACATGCAATCTCAGATTCCAGTTACTATTAATGTCTCTGTTACAGAAAGTGCAGCTCCACCAGCCTCTGACTAAGGTCTGCCCACCCACACCTTGTCACCCTCACACCTCTCCTTCAGCTGCCTCCTTCAAACATCTACTGCTGGTATATGTGCCCCTGCTGAGCCTGAGGCAGAAGAGATAAAGACTTTTAAGCCCACTGCTCAATTTTTATGCCTGTGAATGCAGACTTCAAACTCTTCGAAACAAAATTTCTCATTTTACAGGAAATATTTCAAACTTGCAGTAATTCTGTACAAAAGTAAGGACAAGGCAGAAAAAGAAAAATGGGGACATGCACCAAGACAGCAAATGTCTAATGCCATATTTTAGATTCTTCTTTTCCAAGAACTGTGAAGAGTACCATATGCATTTATCTCCATTACTGAGGGCACACATTAGATCCTTCCCAATGAACACAGGTTGCTTCCCTTCATTAAACCAATTCTGCAAACTTTGTATGAATCCACAGACATGTTCAGCCACTGCTGTCGCCTTTCTCAGAGGGGAGAAAATTAAAAAAGGTAAGGAAAATCCATCACGGCAGCTGGGAATGTGTACACCCTGAAAGAAGGGCAGGAGAAGAGGAAAGAGAAATATCCATTTATTTTTTAAAAGACATTCTAAATTAATTTAGTCTATAAAGCTCAAACCTCAAACCTGCTTTCATACACTGGATTACTGTGAGGGTTTGTCTCTCTCATAAGCATTGAGACACTAAAAGAATTGATTAACATTTATTCCTGTATAAATTATAACAGCAATTGATTCCTCATTCCCACCTGCAATTGATCTGAAAGAAGATGGGCCAGAACCATTCCAGAAAAGCAGGATAAAGTAGTGTCCCTAAAAAGAACAGGAAAGTCCCTGATCTAATCTAAATATGAATCAACCAAGGAATCAACCAAATAATGTTTCCTGCACATAGCCAGATAGCCTTCATATTTTGGAAGAAGACACGTAAGGAAATGCCAAAAACAAGAGCATGAGCTGTACTTGACAGGCTTCCTGTAGGAAGAAAGAAGCCAAATTCACTTCTACGTCACTACAAACTGAAAATCATTTGGCATACAATATTCTATACATTTTTAAATTACGCAATTTAAAAATTTACCTGCTTATGATAAATATTAAATCTGAAAATTCTAGGCATTCAAAAAAGCAAAAATAGCTCACTGAATAACTACCAAAAATATTTTGCTTCTTATTTATTGCTGTGAGGACATGCAGTCCATATCTTAATACCCCAGAATCTACTAACTGGAAAGAGTATTCAGGATATGCAATACTCTCTGTGACAGGGAAATATTTCCTGGTTAATTCCATAAGAATTGAAAAGAACGGGCCTGGGCC
>VXBB01004150.1:23840-39106 GCA_013399915.1 Illadopsis cleaveri | reverse complement strand
CTCCTGATGCAGGTAGCCAGAAACATTTTGTTTGCACATGCCTTTTTGTTTGCTTCAGAACCACTCACTTTTTAATGCCTCTCTTTATCTTTCAAAGTGTGTCTTGTGACTGGCATGTTGTTGGCAGGTATTCAAAAGGTAGTTGGGGCACATGTTGTATTCTATCAAAATGTCAGGAACCGATATTTATTTTAATTTAAAAACAAGATCTACTCTGTTTTGTGTTTCGTTCCTGAACACAGCTGCTTGTTTGATAACAGGGCTCATGTTGTTAATAGGATTGCAGAAGTCAGTAGATTTCAAGGCACAAAAACTTGATTTTTTAAAAAAATATATACAGTTCTGTTCAAATAAGTGGTGTGCTTTTGTGTCCTAAATGGTTTTTGAAATAAGTATGTTTTCCAGTGACTTTTGACTCCCCAAATGAGCAGTTGCTGGGAGAGCTTTTTTTTGTGTGTTTGTTATCAGTCAGGATGATTTTGATGGCTCACCTCGTGCATTGGAGATACAACTGCTTTCTCTTTGCAAAGAAATTCAGTGTCAGGAGTGCTACATGTTGGCAAAAATATTTGAGACATTTTTAGATGTTCCAGCCTATCCTGTTCACAGTTGTACTTTCTTCTGGTGCCCACATTGTGATTCAGGATGCTCATTCAGGGGTTGTAGGGTACAGAGAATTATGGGCAAGTGCGTCCAGAGAGCTGCAGCAATAAAGGAGGAACATGAAACAGATCTGTAAAAGGATAAATGTATTTTAAAGTTTATACTAGTGGTGCTTTGGATTTGAGCCTTCTGTTGTTTTAAATTTAGATTCAAAATCACATCTAGTGCCTATTCACACAGTTAAATCCTCTCCCACTCCCTGTCCTCCCTACCTGAGTAACAAACAGGAGGGAAGGAAAGGAGTCGCAGGGTTCTTTCCTACCCAAGCCTTTCTCTGGCCATGGTGGCCTCTCTGGTCTAGGGAGCAAAAATAATCCTCTCTGTGTTGCTGTGCCCCATTTTCCACCACAGCTTGTTACCCCAGGATCATTTCCTTCCCTTCAGCACGCTGGACACGTGCTGCTCTAGATGACTGGGGAGCTGGGTCAGGCAGAGGGTTTTTCTTTCCTTGGCTGGTTTTTAAGTTTCTAGCTTTTACAGTTTCAACTCAAGAAGGAGATTAATATTGTGACAGTAAGAAAAATGCACAAAATTACACCCACAGCCGAGAATTTGCCTCCTCCAGCTGCTGCAGAAGGGTTACTTGGCAGCTGCTGGCTCGGATACATCAACTCCCATCACACTTGATTAACCCACACAGCTATGGGCCAGCACATTGTTGGCTGACAAGATAAAGTTAAGTTTAATTACTGTTATTTTCACAATGAAGTATTTCCTCCACAGGCTTCAGAAAGTTAGATGAGACAGCCATCACTGGGAGAGTGGTAAGGAGCTGAAATATGAGACTGCCTTTCAGCTGTGAAGAACAATCTGTGTCTTCCAAGATTATTTTTTTTTTTCTTTCTCTCAGACAAATTGTGGCACTGTTAGTGTAACTTAGAAGCTGAGAGATGTCTGTCAGCTGCTTTGACAGCAAAAGCTGACAGATCTAAAATTCTGTCCAATCTTTCATTTCGGGTGGTGTTGATCAGTGGTCTTCTGAGGAAGTATTGAGTTTGAAATATTGGATATTCTCTACCATATATAAAGTTAGATTTTTACCCAAAGTCTCAAAATTTGAATGATTTTTAATCACACAAAATTTGCCTAAGAGATATGTTATTCTCTGATGTTCCTAAATATAATCCTGTGGATTAGAAAACTGAAGGATCAGGTAAAACTCCTGTGGTATTTTCAGGAGGAAAAACCTTTTAGCCTTTCTTGGCTGGGCATTTTCCAGCTTCCCTAACTGTCTTTTGGATACACTGAGCAACTGCAATCACTTCTACAGAAAAAAGTGTCATGCAAAGATGCTTACTCTGAAGTTACTCATGAGTTTTACCTTTCTCCACCACCTCTCCTGTCTCTTACTTAATTACTGAGAAATAGTTACTGTGAATGAGATAGAGGTAGCTTGAAAGGGTAGGAATAGTTTGTTTGTTATTGAGACTTTGCATTGCACTTCTCCAGTCTTATAATGCCTTGATGCTTTATGATTTCCCACTCTGCTTTTGCATTACGTGATATGGCCAAGGCACAAATAAACTTAGTGTGCATTTAAATTCTTCTAATAATGGCTTTTGTGATTTTGAAAAGCCTTGCTGTCAGTGTCTGGGATTGTATTTTGATTCCAGAAGCAGTTAATTGTTCTGTTTTAAGTACCACAGCTCTGAAATTTACAACATGCTTTTGCTCAGGGCTTTTTTTCTTTATTCCCATTTACAAAAAGTGCTTCCCACTCCTTTGATTTGAGGGTGCTTTAGGAAAACCCCCTAATTTTTCAGTTCCAGTAGTTGAAAATAATTGTTCACTTAAGGAAAAAGAGAGTGTGGGTGGGGGGATGTTCTGTGGAGTTTGCAGTTAACTGGGAGCTCCCTGTGGCTGAGCAAAGCACAGTGACTGGCACTGCAGCACAGCTGAGAACACACACGAGGCTGCAGCTCTTGCTGTTGCTCTTCTCTTGCCCCTTCCCCTGCAGTCTCTCCAGCCTGGTTATCTTTGACATCCCCCGTGCTTTGCACACCCCTGTGTCTGCAGCCAGCCTGGGTACTGCAGGCTTGCCTGGGAATGCTGCATCAGGTGTGAAATGCAAGCAATCATTTGGAGTTTGGCCAGGACACAGGTGCAGAGGATCTGTGAGTTCTGTGGTTCTGTGGCAGTGTTCATTAGGAGCTTTTAGTGATTACTTAGGAGCAAGGCAGTGGCTGATTTGTACCCCTTGAGACCTGGCATTTCACTGGACCACGCAGAGCCTCTCCTTCCTGTCACAACAGACATTTCCATGCTGTGGCTGTGCTTTCATTTTGCAGGGTAGAATCAAAATGCTCCAATTACTAGGTTGTTCCATAACTCGTGCTAGCAAAGGCTTCTCCGAAATGTTTGTGTCCAGAGAATGAACTGTCCTGGCTCCTCTGGCTCATAACCAGAGAGCCAAAACAATGGCTAAGAACTTCTCTGCCCTGAACCTGAGCTAGAGCTGACTTCATTCCAGAGCTTAAGGGAGTAAATCCATTTCAGCCAGGGTAATTCACCTGGCCCTTTACTCCTATGCTACATGTCTGGGGAATGCCTTGTTTCATGACTTATTTCCATACCTCAGACTCTGATATTAAAGATAACTAATCAAAGATGCCTGTCAAACTTGAATTAATGACCTTCCTTGCAGGAATTTTGTCTGCATGTTCTATACAATAGTAGTTATAGTAATAATAATAGTTGCTATTATGATCACTAATTGCAATATTAACTGTTATGTTTTTGTTTGCTGCAGGCTGGAAATTAAATCCAGTTGTTGGTGCAGTTTATAGTCCAGAGTTCTATGCAGGTAAGGATTGCTCTGTGATTGTCCCACTGGCCATATTTCATTTTAGTATTCTTTAAAACATGCAAAAGTGCAGAATCCGTGTTTGGTGTGAGGTGTGAGGTTTGCTTTCTTTGTGTGATACATTTGTGATTCAAGATTTTACCTTACCTGGGCATAATAAACTTTATATAGAGGATATATGAATGCATTTTTATTGGAAAATAGATAGTATAACATGGAATGTGCTGCAATATCCTAGCCTTACATAAAATTTTATTTTATTTCATATTTTGATGCAGTTGTTTCCTTCCAGGGATTCTTTAGTAAGGAACAACAGAAAGGAACAGGAAAAAAAATCTTATCTATAAATATATGTGTAGTAGATACATGTACATAGACATACATAGGTGTAGCATAAATGCAATCATAATTTTTTCCCTGAGCAATTTTCTTAACATTTTATAGTTAGTTTTTCAGTTTGATGTTTTTGTGTTTTAAATCTATATTTTCACTTGACTGAGACCGGACTCTGATTCTGGTTGCATCTTGGAATGAGAGATTCCGTTTTTGTCTGCTGGAAGTCAGTCATGACTAGCAGTAGTTTCTAAATATGCTTTGGGAACAGAATTGAAAATGAACTTATTTGTAGTCTGAAACCCAGTTGATTCCAGAGGAATTTCAATGCTGCCCACAAACAGCAGGAAAGCATTTTTGATGGATGGTAGTTAGCATGGGAAGAGATTGTCTGCAGAAGCTGGGGAATCTCCACTCGTGGAGATATTCAGATCTCCAGTTGACAAAGCTGAAAATCTTTTGTTAATTTGAGGGACTTCGAGAGATGAAAATTATTGAAATGGGCACTATTACAAACACATAGTTGTGGTTAAAAAACAGCTTCTACTGAGATAGATAAAAATCTTCCAGCTAGGGTAAAAGTGACACAGTATAGTAAAAATACTAACTTGACATTCATAGAATTGCAGTATTTGGTGCAGGCAGAATTTATTTCCTTGATGATGTATATCTGTGTTGAAAACAGGAATTTAACATTGATCTCGTTTGAGTAGTTAGTGAACCAACCCTGAACCTGCATAAATTAGAAAGTCAGAGTTATTAGTCATTTTATATAAATGACTTTGTGTTAATGACAAATATAATAATATTCCCATAGTACAGTAATCAATTTTCTAATACGTACGCAGAATTAACAATCTGACTTATAATTGTCTCATGAAGTAGGGCATGAAGAGTTCACATAGTTTGTAAATTAAAATCAATATTTTCAATCTCTCCTGAAGGTAATTTTCCTAATTTACTGGACTTTTCCCTAACATTTATTTTGTCTTTTAATTATAAAATGGCAGGTTATTGATTTTTTGGTATAACCTCCTAAAGTCCCAAGTGCATTTTTATTGCCAACACTAGGGAGGTGTTTGCCCTTCTTAATGAGAATCTTTAATTACCATTAGAAGAGTATTAATTTAATTTTATGAATTATGACACGAACTCCACCACACCTTTGCAGAAAGTTCCATCAAGATACTTCATTTATTTCAGATTTTTTTTTTTTTCAGTTTATACAGTCAGGCAGGTTTATGTTTGCATTTTGTTGGGTTTTTCAATGCATGTCAAATGCATTTTATTTATATTGACTAAAATACGATCTCTCTCACAAGTAAATGTATAAACTTTCTTTTAAACAATTTAGTTAAAATTGTGCAGATCTCCTAAAGTTGTTAGGAAATGAAACAGTAAAAAAACCACTGCAATTCTTGCATGTCAGGATAGAACAGTGTGACTTACCTTTTCTTTTGGGTTCCCTCCACTACCTTCCTTAGAGAAGAAAGAATTGAATTTTTGAAGATTATAAAATTAGAGATGTGATTTTTAAGACAATCAGAGTTCTACTTGTCTGGTTTACTTATTGTCTGCACAACCATCATGATAAAACCGTACCAACTTTTTCGCAGTCAGCGCGAGAAGTTCCTTGAGCTCCTAATAAACGATGAAAAATTTGGCCACTCCTGAAATAAAGATGATACATTTACAGAGAAACTGTTGATTTAAAGTACCTTTAATCTTCATAAATAAGTGAAAAACAGAAGGTTATACAAAGCTGTCAGGATGGCACTGATGGATGGCAAATTCCCCCGTCTCTCAATTGCCGGCGGCGCCCGCAGCCGCGAGGCTTCCCCGTATTGTACATCAAATCTGCCAACTCATTTCTGTGATTAAATATTCCATCAGTGCGGGCTGGGAGGCGGTAAAGCTTAACAAGATTCATAAGATGCACCACTTGAATACACATAACTCACTTCCTCGGATGGAGAGCACCCCGCGTGCACGGGGAAAATTAGAATTGAGTTAAATTACTCCGTGAGACAAGATCAATAGAGAAAGGAGAAGATCCCCCTAATGCAATGCAAATCTAAGATATAGTTATGTCCTGACAACTTGAAGCAGACAATTAAAGTCAAATAGGGAGGAACGCAATGTAAATCAACCCTAAAACCTTGAAGATAATGGTAAACAGTAGGACCAGTGACATGATTGTTATAGCTTGGGGTTTTTTTTGGAGTGTACACTTGTGTGAAAAAAAACCTTTCTTGAGGAGGCACGTGGCAGCTAAAAATGGAGACTGCGAGATGTGCAGCAGACACTGTGGTAGGAAAGTGTTACCTGGGGACTGCAAAATACTGTATATTTACAAAGCACTATGGATTTTTCTTCCTGGGTAGCCCTTCTAAGGCTGTTTTTGTGCCTGTGAAATGCTCGTGCTGCAGCAAATTCCAGTGCTCCAGCAATGTGGCTCTTTAGCTGTGGTGGTGTTGCTGTGGATTTCCAGGGACACCTCTGGGAAGAGCCCTCTGGAGACTCCTGCTGCACTTCCAGGGCCTAGCAAGGCTCCCCAGTGGCCACCAGCTCCTGCCCTTCCCCCCCTTCTGCTGGGAAGTCCTAAAATGATATTTTAGAGAAAACTAAAGGCTTTTTTTTTTCATGTATCATTCCAGATTTTCACAGAATTGCATTTTTCCGTATAGGATCGTGGATTGGAAATTTTTCAAAAGATGACTTATGTCCACACAGTCTCCCTCTAGTAAATAAAAGCATTCTATTTAAGGGGGTTTTCCTCTTATGAGAAAGGAATGCTTAATGAAGTTGTGTTATCCATTTCTTATCTTTTCCAGTAAAATATATATTAAATTCTTAGGCAGGTCCTAATAAGGAAATTGATAAGAAGCACTCTCTGATTTGTCTCACAAAGTCTTCATGGAAACTAGGATAATTTTTTTACCCATTTATATTTCCATCCAGTTTTAAATACATCCCATAGTTTTCCTGTATTTAGGCTAGAGTCTATTCTTTTCCCCATTCACCCATTTATGGCTGGGAAAATACAGATTTGCACCTGAGTTTCTTTACTAGCTATGCTCTGGTACTTTTTTTGTTTCTGCAGTTTGTTATAATATCATTTTCACCTGCTTATTTTTATATAGTGTATATTTTATCTGTAATACCAAGCCTTCCTTTCTGCCTCAGGCAGTCTGACAGCCAAGTTCCATGTCGTTCCTTTCAGTTATTGCAGATCTTTTTGGTTTTCTCTTTTGGGTTTTGGAACAATGAATTTTTGAGCAATCTCTTGCACTCTCCTTGTTGAAATATAGGATATTGTTGCACCTGTGTTACTACAACAGATCAGTCCTGTACAGCAGGTAGCTTCAGACACAGTAAGGCCATTTTAAAAGCCTTTTCTGTTCCTGGCAGAAAACAGTTTTGTTATACCTGTTTGAGAGGCTCGTTTTTGGCAGTTCCCAAATACGAGGTGGGGGAAAAGATGTTACAGAAATTACCTGGAAATCTAGTGAATACTCTTTCAGAGAACAGTGGAATTCACAGCAACTCACATGAGAAAATATTCTTGTCTGGTCATAACCAACAAACAGTATTTCAGAAATTTCAAAATTTGAGTTGACAGTGGAGAAAGAAAGGACTGAAGATTGGAGGTGAAGAATAATTAGAGCAAGTCACTGAGCACAGCTCACTGGGAAGGAGAAGATCCCATCCTCCTTTTACTTAAGGCACTATTATTTTTCCTGAGCTTTATTAAGTCCTAGGAGTTTCAGGAGTGGGTTCCAAGTCATCCCACAGAGCTGAGTAGTTGTATTCACTTCATAAATAGCCTTAACCCAGTGAAGACTATTGTAACCACCCAGTTTCTTGGGCAGTTATTCCACGATCACTGGCAAAATTTCCACCATCACTCAAAATGAGAGAGGGGAAGAGTGTGTGCATTTTAAACTATTTTATAAGCCCTCAGAAGACAGAGAAGTTTTAGATGCTCGGGGCTTTTTTTGGCACTTGGATCCACCAACAGTATCCACCAGCCAGCAACAATCAGATTTTGTAACAAACTTCCTTTCAAAAATTTGTTCAAAAGTTTGGAATAGAATGTTATATATAATTAGAAGTAAAAGACTACCATAGCAATATATATAAAACCATGCCCTTAAGTAAGATGAATCCAGGGGAAGAGAGGATTCCTGTACACTTGCTAATACTGATTCTCTTTGTTCATGTCTTAAAGCATCTATTTCTGGAGTGTAAGAGCACCTGGGATTCATTTCATCTTTCTAGTGTTTCTCTTTGAATTTAAATGAGTGTTGCATAAGCTCAGCAAATACCCTAGAAACACTTCTCAGTGAAGATGTTTGGAGTTTGGGAAGCTGAATTATATGCTTGCACAGCATTCTAATCCTGGGGTAAAAGTTCACTCTATCGTATCTCTAAAGCAGAATTTTTCTAAAAGCTCTCTGCCACTCCGTAGATTAACTCGTTTTACCATTTGGTTACTTACACTTGGATTCAAACTTTGCTATTGACTAAGCAGATTTTCCTAAATAAATATATTTGCAGTAGTGTTAGATAAGCAGCTTAAATAGTTTTCTAACTGCAGTCAAATAATTATTGTTTAATATTCCACTTGTGTTGTATAGATGCGTCTTTTCAAAGCATCACACACAGCTGTAAGTGTTGGTTCAAAAATTATAATGTTAAAAGTACCATCACACAAATGAGGAGTTCCTAGGTAGATTAATACCACTGATGACAGCTAATGCATTTCTAAAACTCTGTGGAGCTTTTACAAGCCATTACAGAGGAAATGCTGGTTTATGAAAGATGAATAAAGCCAGTAGAAAAATGGAATTCAGCATCTGCACTAGCTATTTACTAAAAAAATTAAAAAATTATAATAATAATCCAGAATTAATTATGTCTTATGCTGCATTATAATGAGTTCTTCATTAGAATGTATACCCTCATGGAAACTAAACAAGGCTTATTCAAAGCCAATGCCAATTACTTATTTTTTTAAACATTAATTTAGTTAATTGCTGATATATTTAAATCTGTAGCAGGATTAATCTACCTATATTCACCATTGTTTTGAAGTCTGCACATTTTAAAGGGATGAGCACAGATACTGTCAGTGTTACCCTTTTGAAGGTGTTCCTCTTAGATTTATATCACACAGGATATACTTAGGATTTGGCACTCTTCTGTGTGATCTCTAGAAGAATTTCTGTAGATTTGATAATTTAATTGTAAATCTTCAACCGTAGATACAGCTTTATGCCAGAAGGCAGGGAACTGTTAAGAAGGGAGTTTTTGCTTCTTCAATGTAAAAGTTAGTGAATTTTGACCCCAGTCCAGTATGGGGAACCATTTGATATTGGATTATGATGGATTTGTTCACAAACAGAATCGGTAAAAACAGGAAATCTGTATTTGCTGAAAGTGGAGTTCCTTCAAAATAGGGGAAAGGATGTATTTGGGGCTGGGTGGTTGGATCTCTTTTCTTGACAGTAAAATATTTCTGAGGTGTAGGTCCTGATCTGATGACCATGTTTCCATGTTTCTCCTCAGTTCACATAGTGGGTTTCCTTGTTTTTTAGATATTACTTAAATAACCCGAAAGAAAACCTACTGAGCAAGCAGGAGCTGTACTGTCCTTTCTTTATCTGTTGTTTCTAAGTTCTTGTGTTTGTTCAGATGTTTTCATTGTGGATATAACTGACCAAATTTTAAAGGGCTAAAAATAGTTAAGTACTGTTCCTTACTCACAAAAAAAATCTTCAAAGAAAAATTATCCTTGAGCTTCTCTTATATCATTCTGCTGCTTGGTGAAAATGTGTTCTATGGCTCCTGGTTAGTGAGAGACCACAAATTAGTTAAATAATTAAGGTGACAGCCTCTCCAGACTGTGTATGGTGTAGGTTTTGAGGCTGGATATAAATCCAGCTGTTTTAGAGCTGCTGCTCCTGTCTCCCCAACTGCTTGGGCCACAGGGGTGAGCCTGGGTGGGCACTGCCTGGGCCTGAGCTAAGGCTGCAAGGTGCTTTTTTAGAATAAAACTGGGGCTGTAATCCAAGTACCAGCCAGGGATAGATGTAAAAAACACTGGCTTAAGGATGTCCCAGAGGAAAATTTAAGACAAACTACAAGGTCATCACTAAAAGGTTTGTTTGTTCAGAACTGGGTGGGATATTTGCAATGCTAGATAAGTTAGTAGCAGTTATGTGGAGGAATAAATTCTTCTGATTAGAAGAATAACCAAGTTAGGAAGATCCGTGTGTTAGGATGGACAGTCAGGCAGACAAACTATTCTGAAATGTAAAGTAATAAAGTAATATGTGAAATGTAAAGTTAATACACTTAAGTGGAATGGAAAACAACTCTGCTCTGTGTTAAACCTTGATTACATCTGTAAATTAATGCTAAAGCAGTTTAAGATTATGGTTAATTGTATTCCAAACATATTGCTAATCTTTTCTCTTCCTTCTTATGCATTTTTTTCCCATTTTGGGCACTGGATGACAGGATCCCCAATATACACTGTAATTGCATTTCATAATACTTATTGAGAGTAAGTTTCAAAATACAGTTTTCATTCATTTATTCGTTATGGAGGGAGCTGAGAGAGGGCTGTGCTTTACAAGCGTTGCAAGCTCTGTTGGTTTGGTGCTCTCAGATTTTCTTTGGAAATCTCCAGGCATAGAATTGCTTCCTAGTAAGAGTGAGTGTTTTGGAAACTTTGGAAACATTGCATTACCATTTTTGTAACGTTTTTTCATGCTCCTGAAATTCTGGAACCTCTCTGGGCTAAGGAAAGAAATAGACTAGCTAAAGCCAGGATTATGCATGATGATTCAATTTTTGGTCTTTTATATTCTCAGCTTGTCATTCAGAATAGAATTTTATTTATAAGTCAGGACCAGCATTCACTGGTGTAAGCAAAGAGAACTGAGGGATTAGCAATTTGCATCTCTGCATCTAATTGCATTAGATTTGCATCTCTGTCTTTTTAGATTTACTGAAATAGGTAATTTACACAGAAAATAGTGTCTTGACACAATATGAGAGGATAAAGCATAAACACATCTACTTGTAATCCCTGCAGGGCCATGTTGAAACTGCAGTGTTTGTGTTTGGGCAGAAAGGCTCCAGTTTCATCTATTCTATGATTCTTTTCCTATTGCAATATTTATTCAACAGGCAGACATGTGAATACAATTCATTTTAGTTATCAGCAGAACATGAGTGCACTTTGTATATTCTCAAGTATCTTCTTTCAAGAAGAGTATTAATTCCAGCTCAGAGTTTACTTCAGAAGTTTATACTTCAGAATTTCTCTCGTGATTTTTTTTTCTCATAGTTACAAGTGAACCAAGAATAGCCATCATTTACCTGCTTACCTGCTGTGTCTGCTCAAGGAGCAGGAAAGATTAGGAATGATGATTTAGTTTTTGAAAGATCCTGAACAACTTCAGTGGGATACTGGGATTTTATTCCCAGTATAAAATAATGGCACTGAATGTCACAGAGTTCATGTGCATCTTAGAGTAAATGTATTTTGCAGGAAATCCTGATAGTACCACTCCTTTTTTTTTTTTTTTCATGACTACATAATGCATGTCCAAAGTGTAAAGTTTTTAGACTTTTCTGGTGGCAGTGTGGGGATAAGGATTTGCACATGGATGCCAATGATAAAGTTCACTAAGGAGCACAGATAAACTCTCTAAGAGCAGTGCAGATTTTGGTACAGGCACCTGTTGAGTTTGTGCAATTGAGTTTCAGTTTAGTTACCAGACAAGGAATGCCTGTGGCTGATTAATCATTTTTAAATCATTTTGGAAAGGGCAGTTGCTGCAATTGCTTTACTTTGTGAATGGAAACGTTACAGGAGTTGTTCCTGCAGTGCAGCCAGTCTATGGGCAGGCTGGCTTGTTAATTAAATTAGAAACAGGTCAGTCACACAGTGTGTTTTTAAGCAGGCAAGAGAAGGAGAGGTCCTTCTTGCTGTGGGATGGATTCTTTGTCCTGCAGAGAGAAGATGTGGGGAGAAGGGGAATTAGGGAGGGATTATCTCACACCAGAGCTGCAAACTTTGTTGCTTCTCTGATTTTTACTTGCATGATATTGACCCTTCCCATCCCAATTTGTGGCAGCATCCTGGATACTGCACAGGAATAACTAGGGGAGAGAGGTCTGTTTCCCAAAAGCTGGGAAATGGATGATATGACCAGCAAAGAATAATTGGAAGGGTGGCTTACTGTTTGCTGTAACATTCATTGCTGTTCCCTGAATCAGTGCTGCAGTTCTTTGGGTGTTTTGGGGACACTCTAAGAGGGGTGATAATAAAAAAACATCCCCAATGTTAGAAAAGTGATGGAAAGGAAAATTAATGTCTTAAATAGAATTTTTTGTATAGAGACATCCCAGGAAATGTCTTAGAGACATATACCTTTCCTGCCTGATTTTTTTGGTGTTTCCTTTTTTTTTTTTTTTTTTTCCCCTCCCTCTATTTTAGACAATGCAGATCAGGTTATATGTGATCCAGGGACTTACTACATAAATGTATGTATAGAGCACAGATTCTCATTACCAGCAGCAAGCACACCCAGGCTGTTCAATAATTGAATGCATTTCAGGTTTGCTGTCAGAAGGCAATACAGAAAGGGGTTTGGACTTAGGAAAATCAACTTTAGACATCAACTATTTTAATTCTCCTCCCAACCCTCTTGTTTAAGTGGAACTGCATATAAGCTTTGGTGGGATTAAACATGGGTTTTGTTTGTATTTTTAACTTGTTGGAAGAAAGGAGGTGTGTGATTTGGGGTTCTGCTGCTTTATTCCTTGTTAATAATGGATGAAACAATCCAGTGTATCAAGCCAACCATCCATGAGTGGTTGTGTTAAAATCTGAAGGCTATTATTCAATTTATAGAGATCCCAGATAATTGAAGGCCCTCACGGAGCACTTCTTTTTGAATTAACAGCATATTTAAAAGCATGCTAAGTCTGTGGAGTTTGACTATTGATATTGAAGGGCTAAGAGAGCACTTAACTGCTGTTATGTATTCAAGAGAGAGGCTGTAGAGGCTCTCTTTAAATTCCCTAGTCAGAGGGTACAATAGAGGCTAACATACACTATTACTGCACAACAGGAGCCTTTTATTAGGTGTTTCTGATCCATTTCTGTGAGACATTTTGAAATAATCCATCACAGAACAATATATCAGACCAGAACAAAAATAGTGCTATTTTTATCTGAAAACGCCAATATTAAATTACACTTTCAGAACAGCAAACCAAGAGTGGACATGGATTGTTTATGAGGACCCTTGATACACTTGCAAATCTCCTGATTTGTTCATGAGAGATGCAGCTTTATGGTGTTCTTCATGCACTGAACACCAAAGTGTTTAGGAATAATAGCTGTTGCAAAATGCACAAAGGAAAAGAGTGATCAGAATGATCAGAGCTAACTCAGGGAGAATTCACTATCATCCGGCTGGACTGGGAGAAAAAGAAAATGAAAAAAAAGCAATCACTGAATTCAGTAAAGAATGGGGTTTTCTTAGATTTAGATTTAGATTAGGCTCTTAAAAGAACAGTTTATAAAATGTAGGCAAAATGAGACTCAAATAACTTCGTTCTTTAATCACTTTTTCCTGTGGCTTTGTTTGGATTTCCTTGTTTGTAAATAGTATTAAAGAATGGATGAACCGGTACTTAGTCGTGAGAGGCAGTAAGAAGCTCCTTTTGGTAATACAACAGAAAAAATATGTGTAAAGAGCAGCTGATTTACCTGGAAAGCTGAGAGTACAATGGGTTAGAGTAATGGAATCATCACTAAATCTCCTTGTGTGTAGGAACTTACTTAGTTCCTGTATTACAAACACTCATTTCGGCCACCTGGGCACCAAAACCCAGAGCAGCCCAGCCCTGGATATTGAGTTGGTTAATTCCTGCCACTGAAAATCCTCTGTGCTCACCCTGTTGTGAAGGCAGCAGCTGGATGCTGCAGAGAACTCAGCACCACAGCCACTTCCCAGTTCTCCAAAGAGCTTTCTGGGAATCTGCTTCCTTAGGATTCCTGGAGTGAGGAGAACATTTCTCCCTCGTGTCTCACTTTGTTGTGTTCCAGGGAAAAGCCCCAGTAAGCAACCTCTATCCTCTTCTTCTTTGTAATTCTCCCCAAAATTCTTGGTGAATAAATCAAATCTCCACTGTGTATTGGAAACTTTTGGTTCATGAGCCAAGGCACTCCCACCATGAGTACAGTGAGGTGGTGCATTGTGGGCTCAGGTTCTCTGTCCTGGTAAATAAACTTTAAACCATTGCCAGGAAAGCTTTCTGGAACTTTCATCCGTTTCCTGTGACAGGAGAAAGCTGGGCCCAGCATCGAGGCCTTGCACCATTGTTAGTTTTACACCAACAGCATGATTTTAAATGTTAAATGTAAAATTGTTAATTTTACACCAACAGCATGATTTTAAAAGTTAAATGTAAAATTGTTAACTTTACACCAACAGCATGATTTAAAATGTTAAATGTAAAATTGTTAATTGTAAATTTACAAAAAAATTAGCTAATGGTATACGTTTATTTCTGCAGAAAATGTTGTTTCAATTTATACTCCCTCAAACAATACCATGAGAGGTTCCAGCTAATTGTGTAAATTCTTTTCAGCTGTTTGTAGATCTTTACTTCTAAGCTGCCTGTAGTGCTGGCTACACAGTGGTTCCAGTCAAAAGCTGTTTTTAACCAAAGGGGTTTAAAAATCCTTTGTAATTTAGTGGGTGGGTCCACGTGTTGATCCTTGGTGTTACTTCTTTGAGTCTTTGAGAAATGCAGTGATTTTTTAGCTGTGTTTTACATGAGACAGTGAGTACTCTGTGCAGCACCACGAATACCTTGGTATTTCTGTAAATTGGTTTATCTGCATCGTGTAAATAACTGTACACAAAAAAACTTTTTTTGAAACTATGAAAAAATGAGGGGAAATGCATTTAGTCAGAGATCTTGAAACCACTGGGAACTGAATTTTAAGTATTCTAAAAATATTAATGACTGCACATCACTTTTTGTTGGTTTTTTTTTTTTTTTTTCACAGTCCTGAATATTTTTAGGGTAATTATTTCTCAAAATAACCGTGGTGCTTCAGCAAAGGACCTCATCAAACAGTACATTCCTAATCATGGGCTGGAGGAGAAAACAGTGGAGGAAGAGGAGGATGAGGGGGAATAGTCTTTGATCTTGGGCAGTCTGGTTTTGTCCATGCTGCCAGGCAGCATTCCAGGGGTGAGATTGAGTCTCCGTTATACCCCTGTCCCCAGGCTGGTCCCCTCAGTGTCCCCTCTGGCACTGCTGCCTCAAAACTTTAGATTAAAATCATCTTTCTTTAAAAAAAACCCAAATCCTTAATTCTACTGCACTAGAATTTAGTGTTCTGGATGAAAAATAATACTTTTTTTTT
>VXBB01004150.1:7422-23818 GCA_013399915.1 Illadopsis cleaveri | reverse complement strand
ATAAAAATAAATTTTTTTTTTTTTTTTTTTCCTTCCCAGTGGGAAATTTATAGATTGTTTCTGTGTTCTGAGGTTTATCTGAGATCTTACTGTAAATAATTCAGTCTTCCCTCAGTTGTATGAGTTGCAATTTAAATATTTTTAATACAAAAATTAGATGCAGAAGAAGCAATCTTTGCTTATTAAAGTAGATTTTAAAAGTTCCATACTTTTTAACACAATCTAATAACAATGTTTTAGTTATCAGTATTAATATTATGTACAAATTCAAAGGCAGATTGTCAAAATATAATTAGAAGGCTCTGTTCAAGAAATTAAATACACTCTAGTAGCAGAGCTGTAAAAAGCATCTGTTTTGAAGTACTTTAATTAGAAATTAGATGACTAGAGTAGGGAAAAATAGATTTGTATGAGATGAAATCTGAAAAAAAAATAAGAATCTCTTGGCTACACAGAGTAGGAAAATACCCATGGAGGAAGCCAAGTGTATCTAGCTAGGATTTATGGTAAATAATGTAAATAAACTGTAACCTTTGACTTCTAAAAATCTTTTGCTCTGTTTTTTAGACATACTTGAGGTCATTATAGTTATATTATTCTTAAAACCTAATGAAAATGTCTGATTTTCCTAATGTGTTTCTCTCAGCTGGATGAATGCCTGTGGGTCTCCAGCTCACTTCCATTTGCAGGCTTCTGCAGTAGCTCAGGTTTTGAAGCGTCTGTGGTGTTAAATTCATCCATCTTCCAACACACACATTCCTGGGGTCAAACAAGTGTGTGGATAGGGCTTATTTATTCATTTATTTGATATTTAACCTGAAACTCCTGTTTGCAATTAGGATCTCAATAGCTGCATGTTCATTTGCCAGCTTCCACACAAGGGCTGTGGGCTGAGAGAGATATCAATACAGTCAATGATGTGTTGTCTTAAATGAGCTTGTTTTGTGTTTTATCTTTTATATTAGTTGTGGACGGCTGGAAAAAATCAAGCATCTCTAAATCCTGTTAGTTAAGGTTATGCTATTGTCTGGGAAGGTTAGAAGCATAGTAATTAATGAGATTTCCAGTGGTCACAGTCTCAGTTAAATTGCATAAATTAAAAGAATTATTTTATTACTCTTCAGTATTTCCAATATTTCTCCTTCAAGTGACAGCTGCAAGCAGCAATCAAAGTACTGGTTAATGGCAGAAGTTTTTTTCCAATCTATTTTGACAGAACTCTGGCCCAGTGAATGGATGTTTAGAGCTGCTCCTGTAATACTGTGGAAAATGTGCCTACCATTTGAAATTAATCCTGTCCTTCCAAACACATTGGGCTCAACTCAATAAAGTTCCATTGCATGTCAATGCACAACATTAAAAATTTCACAAATTCCATGTAAATTTGATGGGTTTGAATTGTGTGATTCACAAATCCTGACAGCTTGAGGCATGTCAGTGTATGGTGTATAAAATCCTGTGTGTGTATATACAGATACATGCACATATATCTGCAAAACCAGATGTCTCATATCCCACTTTTCCTGGTGGACTGTATTCCAGCAGTGAAGAAGTTTCTTTAGTTTGAAAGTACAGTTATTTCAGCCTCTGATCAATGTTCAATCTGTGTTCAGCTAAGACTGCTAAAATACAATTTTAAGAAAACCTGACATGTTTTATTTCAAAAGGAAAAAAAAGGAAATAACCTTAAACTTGTGTCATTTGTTCAGAATGAGCATTGCAAAACTGTTGGTTTAAATGGATTTGGTTATTGCTTTTACTTTTATTCCTTTGGGAGAAAAAAAAAAAAGGTTTTGTTTTATCTGGTTTTGTTCTTAACCTTGAATCCAGTTTCTTTACTGGAAAGTAATATATATTTGCACAAATACATTTGTGCATTCCTCTGAGGGAAAACCACTGAACTGAGATGTGTCAGTGATCCCTGGGTGGCACCGGGAGTGATGTACAGGTCTGCTGTCTGTGCTGGGAACGCTGCCCATGGCTTTCCTGCTGTGCTGGCTCCGGGAGCCTCATCCCAGCCAGGGCCAGGGGGCTGAGGAGGCAGCAGCCGTGTGGGGAGGGAGGGTGGATGGGTGCTCCCAGTTTTGGGAGTGGGCAGCAGTTTTGGGAGAAGCAGGGTGCCAGGGGCAGGGAGCAGCTGGGCTGGCGCCGGGGCTGGCGGTTCCCGCAGCAGCGCGGATGTCTGGGGCCGTGTCTGTGTTCTGTCAAACTGTTCATTTGGGCTCTTTTCTGCTTCGAAGCCAAAGGACAAAAAGCACCCCTGGTTTTCGGTCGGTTGTGGCTTGATTTCTGATGTTGANAAAAAAAAGAAAAAAATTGCCTATGTTGCGATGTTGTACAGAAATGATCAAAAATTCTGCAGTAACAGTGACAGTTTTTGGATTCCAGTACTGTTGTGTGCTCTGCATTTTGTGTGGAAGATGTTGTGTTTCTTCTTCTGTCCTGCTCACAACTGTGATTTAAAACACAAAATATCTGTTACCATGCCACCGTTTGATTGGGTCAGGGAGCAATTAGATATGAAGTGTTTTTTTACCAGAGGAACTGCCTTTTGAAAGGGGGGCATTTGGAACCATAAAAAGCTGCCCTAATAAAAAGTGCCGAGACAAGCTGACGTGATGGAAGCTGCCATCAGCCATTTTTCTGTACAAAACTGTGCAGTGGAGATGTGTCCTCTGAAATTCTGAGCCGAAACCTCTTCTGAGAGTGTTTTAGATTGGATTGGTGGCACCACTGATGCTCATTCTGGCACCCAGTGGGATGAGAAGCCTGGAGCTGAATGCAGGAGCAGGAACTGCTGCTTGCTGCAGCCCTGGCTCTGTGTTCATTGTCGTCCTCTGTAAAGAAAATACATGATCTGATTTACCAGCATTATCAGATATGCTCTTTATGGAGATTGTATTCAATCCAGAATGCAATTCTACTCTCTTAGAGCTTATCTAGACTACTAAAATAATTATATTTTTTAAATTAAAACCAGGAATCAGGACAAAAGAGTTCCATAGTGATCATCTCTACAGTCATGTAATTCTCTTATGTCAAGTGTTATCAATGGCATCCCTAGAGCTGCTGCTTTTCCAGGATTCATATGGGATCCACTTTAAATGTGGAGTCTGGAGTCTACAAATGCATAGTGAACTAACCAAATGCATCAAGTGTTTTAAATTGCAAATTAAATTGTCAGTTAAGTCTGCATTTGCTTCCAGGTGCTCCAAGAATATTTTCTAATATGTCACCTTTCCCTAGCTGTGGGTTGGTTTTTTTTTTGGTTTTTTTTTTACTTCTTGTAGTAACACAGAGATATGAAGTACTTACAGTTAAAATAATGCTCCCTTTTGGACATTTTTAGTGCACTCCTCCTTTTTGACTGACAATTGTTTTCCTAGAACATGATCCAAACATTTCACTCATCTCACTATTAGGGAGCTTCTTTTAGAGAAGAGGGGGCAGTGTTTGTTATATTTTCTGAAAACTGCTCTTCTTTGAAAGCTTTTCATAACTTCGCCCTGTGGCTCCTATTGTCTCACTGAGTTGTACCCCAGGAATTTTATTGGTGGGATTGCTGTTTCCATCAAATGATATTTCCACTTATATTGACTCCCCAAAGAGACACTGTGAGCAAGCTGTGCTCTGGAGTTCACTGTTTCCATCGTGTCTCTTGAGTCAGTCCTGCTGAAAAATCTTATTTTGCAGTGGTGCCCCTTGAATAATGATATCCTAACAAACACCTGTTTGTTTTCAATTATGCCAAATACATAAATAAACAAGCTTTGCCTATCTGTCTCCCACTGGGCAATGTGTAATACACAGTTTCATAACAGATATTGCTGGTAGCCCTTGCAGTAGAATTTATTACACTTTTGTTGAATCTGTGTGTTGGCAAGTCACGATTTTTCCTTCATTATAGAATTTTCTCTTGCCAAAATGCAGTTTCCCCTACAGGGTCACAACTCCTAATAATACGAAATTACTACAATTACTAAGTATTGTAATTACGTGTTTTATTTCACCTTATTAAAAAACTTTCAATAAAGATGTAAAATAGCTTAATTTCTATAGGAAATTCCACTGGAAATGAACAGAAACAAAGCTTGACTTGTGTCTCATTTCTTTTATTAGTTTAAAGATCTTCTATATTCCATTTTTGTGCACATTTTGTAATATTGAAATTATAACTGATAAGTCAACAGTGTCTAGGAGATGAATACTTGTACTATTATCATTCCATGTAGACAACAATATTGCAGCCTTCCTTTTTGAATAATTTGTTAATCGTTTATTCTGCTACTGCTGACATTGTAACTGTGTGATATTTTACAATCCCTTATAATGTAAGAATTAAGAAGTTTTCAATTTGTAATTGTTTTAACAGAAGGGAAAGAGTCTGCTGAGATTTTTCTAAAGCCATCATAAAAATTCATGGAGTGTTAGTGGCATGTAGGAGTTTTCAGATATTTGGAAGAGGGTAGTCCCCATTTTCCAAAGTGTTGTCTAACTTGACTGTTCATCGTTTGTTCATGAGTTGTAAGGCATGAAGGACTGGAGCATGTTTGTAAAATGTATTTTTCTTAATTTGGCTAGCTTGGGTTCTCACTGAGGTTCTTGGTTTGTAATTGTTCTGGCCACTGGGTAGCCTCTGATGACTCCGAGCCCTTTTACCCACTGGCTCTCCAGAAAGCAGACTGCGATTCTTGGAGCTACTCTTTCCCTTCTGATGTTTTATTTCCCCAGGATATATTTTATGTATCACACTATACATTTCCCAGCCCAATGATTAGTTACACCTCTGAATATGTCAGGAGATGGAAACATGGCTCTGCTTCCTTCCATCACTTCTGGCCCTTGGCATAATACAGAAAGAAATGAGCTGTTTCTTCTGCAAGCAGTGGAACAAATCAGCAGCAATAGTCTCTCATGCCTCATCTGTTCTCTTATGCTGAAGGAGAAGATGGGACCTGGATCAGTTTTTCATTTGCACATCTATTGTTGGAATAGATAATTTTTTATGTAGAAAGCAGAGTTTCAGCATGCCAATGTGTTCCCAATCCCTGGGTGGGACAGGTCCATGACAACCACGTCCAGGAAATCCAGGCAGGAAACCTTGGCTGCTCCAGATTCCCACAGGACTGGCATCTCCAGGGCAGAACTGATACAACAGATTTCAGTTAAATCCTTCATTATTGCCATAAAGCAGGATGCAGACAAGTATTGAAAGGAGCTATATTCAGCCAGAAATGATTGGAGTTCACCAAATCCCAGTGAGTCAGCACTCACTGGAATCTTCCTACAGGCCCAGGATATCTCACTGAAAGTAAATGAAACAGTTTGACTGCACAGTCTTTTTTTTTTTACCCTCACTTCTTTAGAATAGTTGCTTTCACAGGGAATTTTAAAATCCTGAAGAAATTTGTATCTACTGGTAAATAAGAAATGTGTCAAGAATAGTTTTGGACCTTTTCCAAATTGAAGCCACACAAGTAGGATCCATGAGAATATTAAGACCCTGTTGGACAAAAGGAAGATTCAAAATAAGAAAGAAAAAATAAAAAAAATCTGTTCCTGAATGTCTGTATCACTGTTATGCCAAGGACAGTAACACAGCTGGGTATGTATGGTCAAAAAGGCAAAAATACAAATCTGAATTTATGCAAGAACTTTTAAAAACTGTTTTGTGCCTATTTCCCCCCATTTTTTTATTATGTAGAAGTGCCTGAAAACGTGAATGACGTAGAAGCTCATGAGAGCCAAAGCATGGGGAAGAAGGAAGATATGAAGTGGTAGAATTGTCAAGTAATTCAGGTTGGAAGGACCAGGTTGCGCCAGAGCACCTCTGAGGATGGAGATTGCACCATTTTTTGGGGTCATCTGTTCCAATGCCTGAATGTGCTGGCAGTGAAAACCTTTCTTGTTGCAAGTGATGTTTGTTGTCCCTTGTCTTCCTAGCCTGTCCCTGTCCTTTGTGGCAGGGTATGGAAGAGGAGATGCATTTCCAGCAGAAATCCTTGTGCTCTCAGCACGCTGGGCTCACCCAGCCCTGGCCTCAAGCTGTGCATCCCATCCCTCAGGAATGTCCAGCTGTGCCTACCCATGGAGGGCAGTGGGAGAGAGATGGGGTTTAAAATTTAATGGGAAATTCAAAGGCGGCTAAATATTTTTTACTCTTTAAATCAGCACTTTGATCTCTGAAACTTTTAGGCTTTATTTTAGCTCCAAGTAAGCAATAAGTTACTGAGTGTGTGTCTACTAGTAGATTTTTGTGAGCACACATTGAAGGGATGGTTCACTGTTAGCATGGGTAGTGCACATGTGTGGTAAAATATTTTAAATTTCTCCATGCCTTTGTTCAGAATGATGTGCAGATGAACACCTCTATTTCCCAAATGTTTAGCATGCCCATAAAAGAGAATTCTGCCTTGAGTTCAATGAGTACATTTTAAACTGAAGTCAGTTTTGGCTTAGATTTCTTAAATGTTAGAGTTGTTTCATCTTCAGTAAGCCTGCTTATCAGCTCCTGAATAAATCTTTCATACTGCAATCAAGTGGTAGAATTAAAAGAAGAAAAATATGAAAATGCAAAATCCAATATTAATTCATTTTATTTTATCATACTCAAGGGCAAATGAAGTCGATGGCCCATTTTTTAATTGATATATCGATTGCAGTTTTGGAAGAAGTGGTGGTGGAATTCAGCAAGAATGATTGAGGTGGTACAAATGCTTATAAATCTGTCCCACACTGTTCGTGTTCCTTAATTGTAATTGTCTGATAAAACTTCCATCGCTTTCTGTAATTAACCTAATGGTCTAAATGAATTTCCAGATCACTGGTTATTCATTTCAATATAGAAAATGCCATTACATTGAGTTTAATTAATACTAAGTAAGTTCACAGTCCATTGTGCCATTAGAATAGAATTTTATTGTTTTAACTGTTTAAATTATGAATATTATTTCCTCTCATCTTGTTTGTCCCATTTATGGACTTGAGTGTTCATTTTCTGTTCATACTAAAATAGCATAACCCCCTTATAATTAAAATATTTAAAACCCAATGCTCTTCAAGCTTGCATCCTCAAAATATCAGTTAAGATGGGTTTTTTTTTATTTATTGTTTCAACTATTTTTAAACAGAATTCAGTCAGTGCCAAGCTCATAATCCCATGATATGCCCTAGAACATCTTATTTATCTTGATATTCCTTTCACAGAAGTACATATGACAGAAAAGCACTCACCAGAGAATACTTTTGCTTTGCGTCAGACAGATATTAAAACAATAAACTATGTTGCCCTGGGATTTTAGCTTATGAGCCACCAGGAAACAACAAGGCAAAGATGAGATGTTTTTGAAAGGTGGGAAGGCAGTTCTTTTGGAAAATTCCCTGGAAACCTTTGGTCCTGTAATATTTTTGACAAGAAATATTTTTAAGGCTAAAGTTTTGGGGTTTTTTTTAAAAACAAATCAGGAAAACATGCTTCATTCCTTCAGAGGAGAAATTAGAAGTGTCCCGAAATTATCTCAATTTTCCTACTATTCCATGCATTATGTGCTAGGAGAGAAGTAAAATCTGTGGCACAAGCATAAAATATTAATTACATGATGTGGGAATTTTGTTCTCTATTGAAAATATTAGCACTTACATATAGCAGACATAGGTCCTAGTTTTAAAAAAGATTTTTTTCCTGTGGGTGTTTTGTTTTAATTCATAGATGGAGGATGGTTCAGGATCTTTCTTATAGAATAAATGGGGAAAATCATAAATGTACATTTTATATTTGTAAAGAGCACATCCAACAGTAAGATTTAATGTATTTGAGGGCTCATTGTGCTACAGAAATTAAAATTAAGTCAAACCTGTCTATGCAGTATGTCCTTTCTTAAGTAGGTTACTTGGCTTAAGACTATTAGTAAACCACCTAAAAAATGCCGTATGAAACTATTTTTGTTGCTTGTTTCAGTGAAGACATTCCAGGTTTTTATTTTCCTGTGGCGTTACTAATGGATTGAAGGAAGACCTTTGACATTTCTATTATGTTCCGGGATATTTTCAATACCAAGAAAATCACACAGGGAAAACAAGAATTTTCAAAAGATGATTCAGAGTGCTCTTCTGAGCAAAATCATTAGTGGAAGCATTCAGGTTGGAAACCTTGATTCCGTTGATATTGTCAGGTTTAATCTGTTGCACACATGTAATTACCTGAAAATTATCCTGTAATGATGGCAGCTTGCTGCCACTGCAGGCAGCTGAAGGGTGGATGCTGCTGGCACTTGGTGTATTCTACTCTGGGATTTGTGTGTCAGTCATGACTGACCTCCTTCAATCCAAGTGGACATGTTTTGCAATGATATCAACGATTAATTTGTTCTCATTTTATTGTCGTAGTTTTTCTTCATTTAGCTGTTCGGCAGGCTTGTCATTTTGAATTAGAATATGGGTCAGGAACAGTTTTAAAAAATGAGTATTCATGTGGTATAAATAATTTGCCAGGGCAAATTATTTGTTTCTGAATTGAGTGTAGAAAGGTTCTGCCAACTAAATTTTTAATTGGTCTGTTTTCTCTTAAGATGAATTGGAATGGGAGGTCACTTCATCGCTGATAAAATATATATCAGAGCATTGTAAGAGCTTTGTATTTACACCTTGGTGGTTTTGTCTGCCTCTTGTTGCTTTGTAGGAAACAGAGCAGCCCAGCAAAGGAGGCTGTGATTGGGATATCAATTAACCAAATTAACCAATTAATTAATGTAGGGCTGCACTTCTTGACTGAGGGTGCAAAAAGCCTGCCAAAGGGAAATGTCCATACATCTGAGAACAGCAACCCCATATATGATTTCCAGGCTACAAAACCCTTATTACTGAACATTTCGGGGTCAAGCTATCTTTTGTTGTGCTTTCTGAATTAATTGCCTTTATTTATGAAGAGAATCACCTGATACTAATGAGGAAAAATGTGCCAAGTACCCTTCCTGTTTGAATATTAAATACAGTGGGTTTAAGTGAAAGCTTAAATTAAGATACCAATAGTAAGTAGGAGGGATGGCTTTCCATAATTCCCTCCCCAGTGTGTGGGAGTATAGAGAAACGTTGATGTCACCTCATGTTGAAATGTCTTTAGAAGGTTTTTGAACTCTGTTCTGTCCCATTGTGTTGGGCCTTGCTTTGATGCGGGATAACACCACTGGTTTTCAAGTAAGATAAATATAGTACAAAATTTTAAAAATTAAATAAAACTGTATTCATATGCATTTGCATTATATTCTTGATTTAAGTATCATCCTGTTTTTAACTGTAAAGTCAACCTCTTTGGGTTTTTTGGTTTGTTTGGGGTTTTTTGGGGGGTGTTGTTTGGTTGGTTTGGTTTGGTTTTTGGTTTGGGGGGCTTTTTGTTTGTTGATTTGTTTTATAGTGTTGCCTGAAATTCCTCCTACAGCATTTCTGATGTTTTGTATCAGTCTACATTGTTTTTTCTGCAACTGTTTTCAGGACAAATCTCATTTTACCTCCTGCTTATCCACATTTTAAATGGTGACTTATAAGTCATCACTAAAATACATTGTGTGTGTCCAAAATCTGTAAACGTGGCTTTCATTTCACTCCCAAACATGTGTTGTTGAGGGCCTTGCTGTTTACCCTTATTCTTCTATTGATCTGTTTCGTGCTGGAGCAGTGTGTCTGAGCTAACAGACTTAGGAATTTTGGAAAGAGAGAGTCCTGATATGTGGTTTTTTCCACTTATACAAAACCCTACATGCAGGTAGTGGGAGATAGCTGGAAAGACAGTAAATTTTGGAGAGTATTGAAACCAGGGTTTTCCTTGTTTATATTAAAGAGAGTCGGGTCGAGACAAACGCAGGTCCAACCAGTATGGTCACTACTACGTGTTCTGCTTTATTCGAACTAAGATGGCAGTTTATATACATTTCNAACTGTGTGTGGCCCAAGGACAGTTGGGAGCTCAGGTGCCTTCCCTTGGTGTTCTGCTGCTGGTGGACACACAGTCCTTGGCCACTGGCAGCACTGGTGACTAGCCTGTGATTTAGGGCAATAGGACTGTTTGCACTTACTCCTCTCAGAATGCAGCTAAATAGTGAAAATTACATTTAGTAACTCCATTTACTATGTACATCATATTTACATAGCAAGAATTACATTCAGTAATTCCATTTACTATGTACATTACATTTACATAGTGGGAATTACATTCAGTATTATCTTGCATCATGTTCTGTGATGAAATTGTACATCAGATAATTTGTGCACAGTCCTGGGTGCCACCTTCCCTGCCTCTGCCTCCTGGAACCTCTCTGCTGTTTTAACCTCAACTATTTTTAGTACCAGACCCATAGTGCTGACTGTACATCCCAAGTCATCCTGTCTGGCAGACAGCAAACTCTTAATTTTGTGCTTTTCAGCTTAGCCTGTAAGATTTGGTTTCAAATAAAGGCACACCTTAGTGTCAGTCTATTTTGTGATGGTTGTTATTGAATTGTGGCTCTTGGAACTGTTCTGTGTACAGCAAAATTCAACCTGAATTTCACAGATAGTAAGTGCTTTTTAGGAATTAACATTTTTAGTATCAGTATGACTTTGCAGGTGCAATTCTTTGTTTTGACAATTTTTCCTTTATGGTTTGGATTAGGTTAACAGCTGGGTTTTTCCTCCATTACTTCCTGCCTAAATTGTTCCCAGTACATTCTGACAGTGCTCTTTTTACAGTTTAATAATTCTGTTGAGCTTTAGGAATCCTTGTGTCATCTAAACAGTATTTCTTGTCACTGTATAATTGACTTTCATGAACATTCAAATTACTAAATTTTGTCATCTTTTTGTAGCAGTGCTACTCTTCATCCAGCTTTCCACAGCCATAGCCTTTGTCCTTTGTCTTGGAAATGGTGCTTTGATAGACACAGGGGATTTCTTCCATTTGCTTGAAACTCATAGCTGTCCAATAACTGGGAACACCAGACAAGATATTGATCACTTTGATCATCTATATTTGAAGATTGTTCTTTAATTTAAGATCAAATGTGTCTTCTGTGATCTCTAGTTTCTTTTCCTTTATGGCCTGGGTGCTTTTTTTACCTCCTGAGCTTTTCCTTCTTTTTCAGTTGCTTCCTTTGTGAAAAGCCAACTGTTCTTTGTACCTCAACTATTTGTAATTTCAGCTATGCCATACTCTCATTTTGATTTTAAGTACATCATAAGTAATTTCACCACCAGTTATAGCTTTTTTTCTTAAAATCAAAGTTGTAGATTGGTCATTACATAGCTTTACAAAAAGAGTTCTCAGTCCTCTCACCCTTTCCTTTGTGCCCCTTCACATCCTCCATTTTCTTCTGCTTGTTCTTGGAAACCCCTTGATGTCTTAGGGTGATGTCAGGTGGCTGCATGTGCAATCCAGTTAAAGAAGGATGGGGAATAAGGGAATTTCTGATAACCACAGAATCACTGAATGGCCAAATCTGAGTGGCTGAGTCTGGAAGGAGCACTGGAGAACATATTGTCCATGTCCTGCTCTGGCAGCAAACCGTTTTTGGGCTCTCAAACAGCTCATGAACATCTCCAAGGATGGAGATGCTGCAGCCCCTCTGGACAGCTGTGCCAATGGCCAGTCACCCTCATGTGGAAAAAGCTTAGGCAGGGAGATGAGACAGTTTCCAGGCTTGGGCATCAAGGTTTTGCTCAGAAGGTTATAAATTAATGACATATCATGGTAGCAATGTACAGAGAAACCGACAGTGGATTGGTTTTTGGTACATGAGAAGAGATGAAACAAAAAGGATTGTTCCATCTAGACTTAAAATAATTACAAAGAAGTCAATATGTGGAAATCATAGAAATAATAGATCAATTAGATCTGAAAGCAACTTTCAGATAACCAAATGAATTATTTTTTTTCAATCAGTTAAGCGTCTTCCTATAATTTAACATAGGAATAAATAGTAGGTTGCTTTTTACTGAGATATTTAGTTTATGGGGGGTTTTTTGCGTGCATTTGATTATAGATTGGTATGGAATAATCTAAAATTCTGATTCTTCCCATGTCTGAGGCCAAAATATTTGGAAACAATGTTTTAAAGCAGTTGTTTGTTCCCTTTCTAGAAATATCTACATGTACGTCAGTATAAAAAGTTTCACCACATTTATGTGAAATTTGGTGCTAATTTGGATTTGACAGGAAACTTAATGCAGTAGCATTGTGTAAAGGGATTCAATTACAGTGTGCAGTGTTTTGTAAGTAACTGTCTTGCATAAAAAAGTTAATTAATCAGAGCTGTGTCAATTTCCTTGTGCCATGTCAATTTGCAGCAAGGTAATTAATCACTAATCGCCCGGCGTGCAGCAAACTAAGGGACAATCCATGAGTCATTTGTTGTTATTTTTTTCCAAATAAATGGCACACAGAGCCATGAAGAAACACATCTTGCCTTTCATAATATTTTTATCGACAGTTTTGCATGTTGTAATAGACTGCAGCAACAAGCAGCTGTAGTTCAATGGAATATGAATATTAAAGAAACAAATGAGAGCAGATTTATAGGCCATTGCTTTTCTGTTATGTCAGTTTTGAGATTACACTGAGCAAATGAACAGTGAAAAATTACTCTTCCATGTGGAGAATGGTGATTAGACTTGTACATTAATTAGAGATTTTTGTTTTCCTTTTTAATGCATTTCAAATGAGAATGTCCTATAAGTAGGGGTTTCTCCAAAATACAGATTTATTCATTCCTAAACAACAGTGTATAATACTGGCATGTATTTTTTTTTACAATAGTAAGGAAATAATTGGTCTATAATTTTAAGTATGATTCAAAAAATAAATAGCTTGTGAAAGAAAGAAATAGAAGTGACCAGTTGTGACTGTGTTTGATGTATATGGGAAATTTCCTTTGAATGCAGTTAATTCACAACTAGATCCCAGGGAAAATCATCTCGTAACAGTGACAGGTGAAGAAATGTATTTTCAGCCTATAATTTTAAACACTGTGAACTTTCTAAAGATTTTTTTTTTTTTACCCTGAATTTGAAGTGCGTGTATGTACATATATTTATATATAATTCAAATGCCTTTTCACGTTAAAATCTGTATTAACAGAGCTTACATTTTGCTTGCAGTGTGCTTTGGTCTGTGTATTTAAATGCACAAATCCTCTTTAGCTCACTGTTTATAATTCTTTCAAAGAATGCCACTTAATAATACTTATTACTATTACAGTGAAGGGAAAACACAGCACACATTGGGATAAACTGCTGATTCTGTTCCTGAAATCTCAGATAATATCATATAGATTATTCTGCTTAGCCTTTCTCAGCATGCTACCCATTATATCTCTTTGTTTTTAATTTATTGTGTTTCCTCAACGGGGCTCCTCCTGAACTCTGGGAATAATGTAAATGTGTCTGCCTGTCTTTCCAGCAGTTAAACTGTGCCGCGGTAAATTAGCGATAAACCGATTCAAACACGACGCAGCATTAAAATCCTTCCCCATAAAACATTTGCAAACTCTTGGTGGCAGGTGACCTGCTACTCTGCGCGGAGGAGGAGAGATTAGGAGTGATGAGAAGTAGATGTGCTCATCCATTTTGATGGCACACCTTTCTTGGGGCATATGGCACCCTCATACAAATTCAAACCGCAGCACAAATGTGAAGAATAATTGCCCATTAAAGTGGCTGTATATTTTTATGGCTTTGATACAAAATCTGCCCCCTGTTGTCTTTTGCATCTGCTGCTCTTTCATCTATCCCAAAGCTTTAAAACTTTAATACGCAGTGTATAACCCTTAAGTATTTTTTTGCCAGGTTATATTCCTCTTTTTGGGTGCTCGTGTTTTTCGTTGTTCCTTCAGCCTTTGTTTTCCCAGGTCCATATTGAGATATGGTGCCTACAAAGTGCACCTCCCTGTCATGTTCATTTAATAAAAAATTAGTAAAACAAATGCTTATATTACATCCTCTGGGAAAAATTAAGATTTGATTAAATTTCATCTGTGAACTCAAAGATTAAGTTTTTCTTCCTTATGCTCATATTTGCTTTTTCTATAAAACTATTCATTATCTAAATTTTGCTGATACACCACCATGAATCCTGTTAATTCCAAAGGCCTTTTTATTTGATTAAATGTGGCAATTTGCTGGCCATATTTCATGTTTGAGATCTAAACTGAAGGTCACTGAAGTGACATGATTCCACCTTCACAAAGCAGAAGAAGAGAAAACTTTGTAGACAGTATTCATTGTAATAATACATTTTAAAATTGCATCCCCCTAAGTATAAAAATAGAACAAAAAAGTTCAAAGAAGAAATCTTACCAGCATGATGTTCTTAAAACAATTTCATTTAGGCTGTAGTAGATGATTTGTATGATTTTGGAAAATTATATTAAGCAAAGCCAAGGATTTCTACAGCATATTATTAATACCCTAATTTTTTTAACTTGAAAAATTAAAATTGCTGAGTGAATATAGAAACTGAGTTTTGTGGTTGTAGTCTCATTCATATTTGAATAGCTGAATGAATATCTGTAGAATGGATGGGGCCATTAGGTGAAAATGTAAATTGTTTTCTATGGCTTGATGTTTGGTTATATACTGTCCTTAGAGAAGTCTTTCTTTTTATAACCTCGTGTTATCACCTCCTATCATCAACATGCATTTGGAGAAATCTGCCTTTTCTCAGTCACAGATCAGAAGAATTCCAGTCATCAAATTACTTTGATGAATTTAAGCTACTTTTGCTTAGAAGTGGGCTCAGATGCTTCCCTGCTGAGAGTCAAACACATTCCCAACCCCATTATAATGGCATTTTCACTGACTTGAGTTTCAGCAGCCTGGCACTGAGGCACTAAGGAAGGTTGACCTACAAACTGTAAGTCATTAAAACCTCTACCCCTCCTGGCTACTATCTTCATTACTTTTGGGACTGTTTAATAGCATTTAATGCTTCCTGATGGGACAGCCCTTTTCATAAAATTCTTTTTATGAAGTCCATTCTTCAGTTGTGTTTTCTAATGCTGCCACTTCTGCTGGTTATTTTGGGGTGAGGATATTAAAAAGTTGTAAGCAAAATAAATTCTGTGGTTATTACATATTCCTACCCATCTGATTTCTCAGCTGGGCTGAAGGAGCATTATGGGTTTTGGTTTTTTTTTCTGAATTCAAATCCAGGGCAACAAAACCTGTTGGTTATTTTACCTCTGATCTCAACCTCTAATACTACTACCTGACAATAGAAACTGAGTTTTCAGATACACTGATTTTCAGAGGGACCCAAATCAATTTTTTGGGACTGATATCATTCTGTTATGAATAAACTCAACTGTTAGACCTCACTTGATCGTAAGGCCTTGCAAGGCCACTCTTAATTCCATGTTTAGATTCCATCACATCTGATCCTCTTCCTGACAGAACTGCACCTCACTGCTCTGCCTTCCACTAATTGCATCCTAAGTTTTTTAGTGCTTTGCTTTCCTTTAGACATTTTATGCTCCGTGACTTTATTAAGAGAGTAATGCAAGGCAAACATAGCAAAACAATTACATTACTTCAGGTTTCTCATTCAAACTCATCCTTTGTGTTGCAGATCCTTTGAAAATGATTTAAAAAATCACTATCTTAGCATTTCCCATGACTGCTGAGCCTCCCTTACAGGTTTTGGATTTGGTAAACTCTTATGGACTAAGTGACAATCCCTGCTATCTCTGTTTTCTTCATTTTCCCCCTCTTTTGTTAAAAGAAAGCCTTTTTTCTCATAAAAATGTAATTAAAAAAAAAAAAAAGAAGTTATTTTTGACTCATTCATTAATGGAGCACTCTGCTTTTCCAGTGACATTTCTTTGTGGAAAGCATTCCCTGTCAAAGATTTGAGGTCAGTGACCCTCCTTGTAATTCTTTCCAAGGTGTGACTCTCATGAAGAATAAAGAGAATTTAGGATAAATGCTCAATTGTTGCAAAATATATATCTTAATGTATCTGTGTAAAATCTGGGTTGAATGGTATACTTCAAAGGAAAAAATGTTCACAAACCACACTGGGGGTTCATTCTTTCACAGAGGCATTTTCTCTGTGTCTCCCTACAGTTCCAGTTGATTTTAGTTTATTCCTTAAAACACCAAAAGAACAACTGCTGTAAATATTGCCAAACATAGATGTTCATTACAAAGAATTAATTACTAGAACTGATCTCTGGGCAGGACTTTGCCCACCATGTCTTGCAAGCCCACAATGGTGTTATATTTCTTACATTGCTGGAGCTTAGGCTGGTTTTGAGTTAGCTAGATTTTCTCTATCACGTCTGTTCTTCTTGTGCAAGTGTTTTCTATCAATATTTAGAAAATTACAGATGCAAATGAAGAAATTTTAAGGTTGTCTGACTGACTTTTTTTTTTT
>VXBB01004149.1:152311-169970 GCA_013399915.1 Illadopsis cleaveri | reverse complement strand
CCCTAATTATGCACAGCAACATGGCAGCTCATGACAGCAAGCAGAGCTGTAGGTACCCACAGCTCTGGTGCTTCACTGCCATTCCTCAATGGCTTCAGGCTCTGTATCTAAAATCAGAGGATCAGCTTCATCTATCCCTGAGCTCCTCTACATCTGAGTGTTTGCCTCAGGCCGCTCATATCAGGAGAGTGGCAAAGGCAGGGCAGGAGAGCTGGACATAAGTCAAGGTGGAAAAGCTCTGGGAAATGTGGGATATGCAGCCAGAAACTACAGTGTAGATTGTCACCTGACACTGAAATGTTCAAAGGTACACAATCTGCAGGGACATATCAACTTTTACTCCCTGTCTCTCATTTTCCTCCTGTCCTCCTGCAGCAACAACTTGCCCTGGGGAACTACCTCTTTAGCCTGTGCAGGGAGCTGGCTCAGGCTGCACCACTTGGCCATGGCTGTTTCCTCTCCCCTCTGCTCTAGCTGCTGAAGACCCGGCAACAGCTCCATGGAGTGATGGGAGCCTGACAGAGGGGATGTGAATAGCTCGCTCTTGATTGACAACCCCTCCATGGAGTAGTCTGTCAGATTAATTATCTGTACTTCAGAAATCCCTGGAGATCCTATCACCATTTCACAGGGTGCTGTAGAAACATATCATGAAGTTCCAGCCCCCTTTCCTTGAAATGGCAATCTGTCTCTAAGAGGCAGCAGGTGTAATCAGCTTGTGGACGTCAGTAAGAAAAGAAAAAAGGGTTTTGAAGGGTTTGGGAAATACACAGACACCACAAAGTGGTGCTTCCCTTTAGCTAATGGCATCAGAAATTCCTCAGTGTCCTCTGAAAGTGGTGGTCCCCAGAAGCTGACCACCAGCCTGGGTCTTGTTCCCTATCTGTGTGGGTTTGCTCCAGCTGTTAAGAATGAATTCCTGGTATTTTTTCCCACCAAAGACATGCGGGGAGCTGAGGCAGTGAAGCCTCGGTCCACCCCAGCTGCCTGGGGAGAGAATCCCCTGGAGCCTNGACGACTCCCCCCCATAGCTGATCTTTTTAATAAAGAGCTGAAAATTAATAAAGGCCTAGACCCTGTTTTTTTCACAGCCATAAGGCAGCAGAGAGCATCATGCTGGATGAGGACCCAGAAATTTGGGTTCCAGTGCCTGAACCTGCAGATGTTTACACTGTCGATATAGAAATAAGGATAAGATTTACCATTATTATTATTTTTATTATTTCCCAAGCAGCTGTCAAAGCAAATTTGAGAAAAGGGACTTTTAAGTAGTGCTTACATGAGGAATTACTCATGGAAAATTCCTTCTCTGAACTTTTCCAATTTCATTAACAAAGGAATGTTTATAAAGCAAAGCCCTGCACTAGACACTGACATTTCTAAGTTTGAAATTGCTCTTGTAGCAGTTGAAATGAAGTTCATACATCAGTTTGAGAGCACGTACTACGTCTGTGTGGAACAAGGATCTACTTGTAGGAATCAAGAGAGAAAAATATTCCTTGTGAGACAATGAGGCAAGCATTGAGATTATGGGTGAAAGTATCTGAGCCTGGTGAAAGCAGTTCCTTGATCAGACTATTTTCTAAAGTCACCATTACTTAACAAGAATAAATAATTATTTTTATCTTGAGCAAATATTGGCAATGTCTAAAAGAGAGATGAATCATAAAATGATAGAATCATGGAATGGTTTGGGCTGGTAGGGATCTTTAAAGGGGAAGGGGCCTTCAAAAATAATTCAGTTCCAAGCCCTCTGCCATGGGCAGGGACATGTTCCACTAGACCAGGTGCCTCCAAGCTCAATCCAACCTGGCCTTGGACACTTCCACTTGGGATAGGGCAGTAATGGCTTCTCTGGGCAACGTGTGCCAGGACCTCATCACCCTCACAGGGAAGAATTTCTCCCTAATATCATAATATCAATCTAACGCTGACCCCTGATAGCGTTTCCTCTTGTCATTTCCCCTTGTGTTACCACTTCATGCACTTTCCAAAGTCCCTCTCCATCTCCCTCTCTCATGTGGTTTATGGACTGCCAGTGCACATCGATGGATCACACTGAGCTTCTTATCCATCAACACTCCCTAGTCCTTCATCTCAGAGATTCTCTCATCCATTCTCTGTCCAGCATGTGTTTGTGTTTTGGATTGCCTCAAACCAGGTGCAGAACCTTTCACATGGCCTTGTTGAACTTCATCAGGTTCACCCGAGTCCGGCCCTCTGGGCTGCCAAGCACTGTGAATGTCATATTGTTTGTTCCCAGTAATTGTGCAATGTCTGCCTTGAGGCAGAGGTTTGTTATATAGACACTAGATTCCTGGTAGACTTCCCGGCCTATAGTTTCATCCTCATTAAAGCTAGGCTAGCGTAATCTTTGCTTTATTTTGTTTTCTTGCTTTTCCTATTTCAGCCAATGCCAAAAAGCCCTGCTCTCCTGATATCCTTCTAAATTATCTTCCTGTAAAAGCCAGCCAGCCTTAAGGACAGTCCTGTGTCATTCATGGGCTCATGATCTCTGAGGGATAGGTTGAAGGTTTTCTTTTATAAAGTACCACATGCTACTCCTGGAACTGCTCAGTGATTTGAACTTTCATATGAACTTTCACTGAAGGATGATGAGAACGTTTTCAAACATAAGGACTCCTGTGCCCATTTTGCCAATGGATCATGGAGACTGAAGGGCTCACTGAAGCCACATGTTGATGGTGTCAAACACAGAAGCACCATTTTTCAGCCTAGAATTTCCAGCTATTTCTGGTCTCAGTTATTTATCAGCTTCTGAAACTCACCTCACCAAAGCATATTCAAATTTAACAAGAGAAGAACTGGATTACCTCATTTATTGTAAAGAAACTCTGTACTGTGAGGAAGGTCCTGGCACAGGTTGCCCAGAGCAGCTGTGGCTGCCCCTGGATCCCTGGAAGTGTCCAAGGCCAGGTTGGATGGGGTTTGGAGCAAACTGGGATAATGGAAGGTGTCCCTGTCCATGACAGGGGGTGAAACAGGATGGGCTTTAAGGCCTCTTCCAAATAATTCTGTGATTCTTTTTTTTTATAACTATGGGACATTTTGGTTGCGATTTGGTGTGGAACACACAATACCTGTGACTTCTAGTAGAAATGGCATAACAGTAATGAAAATAAGAATGTTTGGCAAAGTTTTTGATCCTGGTATTTGTAGAAAAAGGCAAGAAAGGATCTCCTGTCATGAAAAGCAGATAAACAGGCTTCAGGGAAAGAAAATTTCCCAATGTCACCTTCCTAAGATAAACTTCTGAGACCCCAAATATAGCCACCCTGATGCTAATGCTATGCAGAAAGGAAGCTTGGACTGTGTCACCAAGGTACTTGGCAGTTGTGAGGTGTATATTTTAGAAGATCATGCGAGGAATTAAGCATGAAGATGCCATTTAATTATACATTTATGTACTTGCCTTTTTTTTTTTTTTTAAAGCAGACTCTTTGCTGAGCATTTACTTCTTTGAGTTAATGACAATAATTACATGAAAATCCATTCGGGCTTCTCAAGATGCTGAATTTGCAAACTGGCAATACAAATACTTTAATACTCATTTAAATACACTGTAATTGCACTTGATTCTAAGTAGTGGCATTTTAAAAGCTGTGTCATTTGTAAATATTAGATGTCCCCCTCCCTCCCTCACTTTAACATCAATCCATAGTGGATCTGGTTGATGTCAGTCTTTATAAATTATTCTGCTGAAAGAGCTGACCATAAAGAATAACATTTTCCATTAAAAATTAATATATTCCCATGCCACAGGTCCTTCTGTAAGCACAATACAACGGTCTGTATTGTCTGTCTGTCAGCACATCCATGTCTGATTTGTGGTTTACCTAGATCCCACAAAATCCTGAGAAAATTGCCATTTTGATACCTGTCATTCATTAATAATATTTATATTACTAATACATTACAATATTTGCACACTGGCAAGTGACACCTGCAGTCTCGTTAGCTGTCAGCCAGGCTCACAACGTGGAAGAAGAGAAATTACTTTGCCTCCTTATTGAATGAAAGGACAACATTTTTGCTGCCTTTTCCCTCAGCACTCGGTTTTCCAAAGGGATTTCAAATGGCTCTCTGGTGGTTTGGTTAAGGATGGGCACAGCTTTCTGCAGCCCTGGGGAAAACTGGAGCAGTACAAACAGTGTCATCAAGCACAGTTCCCTACACCTCTGGTCCTGATTCACATCTCTCTGCTCAGAAACTCACTGGATATCATGCCAAAAGTAGTTTGAGTTTCTCCCCTCACCTTCGTTTTTGCCACGATGGACATCTTAGGACCTAATATCCTGTGTGCATAGGAAGATATCCTCCCTTCCAGATTGTATGCAGCCTTGGAAATTTTAATGTGGTTGAGGGTAACATTTTAAAGTTCTCCTATTTTTTTGCCATACTTTTCTTTCCTTTATATTGCTTTACTGTGTACCTAATTATTGTAAATTTGGACAACTGCTTTATTCCATATTTTCAAGGAACACTTTTTTGCTTATGTTCACATTGTCTGTGTACGTATTTTGTGCGAATTGTTTAAAAAAAATGTATTTCCTTTCTCCTTTGCATTTCAACCTGTTCAGAAAAGTCTAGCTGAATGATGCCTCACCTATGGAAGTATCTTTGCTCAAGTGCTAAGACTTTGCAAAACTTACTTAATATTAATGAGGTTTCGTTTCAGAAGACTACCAAAGCAAGGTTCTATGAAGTCTTTACTGATTTATTTGATTATTCTCTGTTTTGATTTTTCTAGTTTTGTGTTGGATGACAATAATGCAAAACCCCGGAAGAATGTGATTCAAAACACTTCATTTTCCAGGAAAGAGGTTTTTCATTTTTTCTGTGAGGCTGTTCCCAAATAGAATGAAGACAACTGCTGAGAAATTAAACATTTTGGAACTTATCATGTGTAGAAAGAGAAAAGTGAGAACTACCTATGAGGTCAGGCCAAATAAAAGAGAGCTTTGTAATGAACATCGTCTAAAGGTAAAGTTGATTTTCAGTTAGCCCAAGGATCCTACATTTTCCTTTCTATTATGTTAATAGATATAGGAGCGAAATATTTTCTTTCTTTCTTTTTCCCCCTTTTTCTTCTCCCTTGCCTTTTCCTTTCTCACATCAGATTTGTTTCTTTCAGGGATCACTAGCCCCTTCAGTTGGATAGTGTCTTGGACTTTCATGCAGACTACATATTTAATATGAGAACAAACCAGAGTTTGCAGTCAGCCATGATCACATGCAGCTGAAGATCCATCCGATATTTTGTGGGTAGAAAGTGCACTCTCTGTATGATAAAAATCCCCCAGAATTTCTTGTTCTGTGAGGCAGCTGAAACCACTCTGGTTTCAAAATTCTGTTTAATATAAAGAAATCTGTTTCATAATTAAAGTAAACAAAAATGTGTGTTGTGTGAAAAATTTTGTCCAACAATCTACCAACCCTTGCACATATCTCAGTGTTTTTATTGAAGTTCATCTGCCCTAACTCAGGGATCTCTAAAGGAGATCTGAGGATGTCACCCAATAATTGAAGAGCTATCCTAGGTGGGAGAGGTATCAGTATAGTATTTTCCAAGACATATTTTTAAATCTTGATTTGCGTAACTGCATAACCTTTGTGTATCTGTTGTAAATACAAAAAATATGTGTGCACATTTGGTTAACAGTTATTGCAGTTTTGCACAGAAGCTCATTCCTCTGTGGATGTTTATGCATGTGCACCACACACCCAGAAAAGTGTCCAAACATTTTTGTGCCCCACATTTCCCATTCTTTGGATCTGCCTTTCAGTGAGAACTCTTTTGATAAACTCATATGCTTGAATGATTTAACCCAAGGATTAAAATATCTTTTACAATGTGTATTTTTTATCCTTTCTCTCAGTAACTTTAACACAGGAAGGGAGGACAGAGGAAGAGAGAGAAATAAGCTTATATTCTTAACTTTCCTAACCCATATTCCATTCCAGAACTATAAGATGTGATAAAGATAGGTAAGCAGATTAATTTAGCAGACTTACAGACTTCTGATGCAAAAGAGGAAGGCAGAAACATTTCATCATTTCTCACATATGGAACATGTAGTTCTGACTGCAATGTGGAATGGATGGTCAAAGTCATGTTTTCAATAGATCCTAGGAACACTTTTAGCCTTAAAGTCATTAGTAAACTTCAATTTAGGAGCTGAACCCTAAAACCTTAATTTGGACAAAGCACTCCTACTTGGGCGCATAGCAACTCGCTCACAGATCAAAATTTAATATAATTCTTGAACCAAGCAGCTCAATGTCTTGGAGAAAATGACTAAAAAATACTTAGAAAATACCTTCAAGGTATGAGGATGAAATTGAGAGCTAAGCACAGGGAAAATAAGAACTAAGACTTTCAAAGAAAATTGAAGCTTTGGAGAGCCTTCAACTATTTTGATTTATATTTAAACATTTTAGAGATTGCAGCTTTGATTAGCTGAGACCCTCTCCAATTCCCCTTCAGCTCTGATTTATGGGCAGGCTGAATCTCAGTAAAATGAAAGCTAAATGAGGTGTTCTTTAAAATTACCTTTGAACACTTAAAGAAGGTAAGGAAGAGGGCAACTTGGTTAGTGCTGACATGAAGGGGAATGGGATATGAGGGTGAGTGCTTTTAGGACCTGAAGTATTTTGAGTACTGGAGAGGGGGAAGGAACAGAAAGAACAGGATGTCAGGGTGTTTCTAATTGCTACATGTGGTAGCAGTTATATATACATCACTTTTGACTGGGAGATGCATGTAACTAAACTTGTTAGCAAAAACAAGGCCGTTTGTGCATATGTAAGATGGAATTTGGTGGGGTTTTTTGGTGGTTTATTTTTTGTTGGGAAGAAGTTTTTTTTCTCAGTTTATCAAAGAAATGGCTTTACAAAGCATTGTCTCAGACTATCCAAAGTTATTTTGACAGAAATTCTGTAGCTCCCAGGAAGCAGCTAGACACCTCCATGTGAAACTACAGGGATGGTTCATGGGGAATGAACCCACTGGCTCAGCATAGAATCATAGATTCTATAGAATGGCTTGGGTTGGAAGGGAACTTAAGGATAGTCTTGTTCCAAGCTCTCTGCCATGGGCAGGGACACCTTCCACTATTCCAGGCTGCTCCAAGCCCTGTCCAACCTGGCCTTGGGCAATCCTGGGGATGGGGCAGCCACAGCTTCTCTGGGCAACCACTGCCAGGGCTTCACTACCCTGACAGCCAGGAATTCCTTCCCACTATCCCATCTAACCCTGCCCTCTGGCAGTGGGAAGCCATTTCCTCTTTTCTGTCCCTCCATCCCTTGTCCTTAGTCCCTCTCCGGCTCTCCTGGAGCCCCTTAAGATATCCTTTACTTCAGGCTGAACAACCTGAACTCTCTAACCTGTCTTCCTGAGAAGTGCTCCAGCCCTCAGGTAATTTTTGTGGCAATCATCCTGGACTAGCATCCTTTAATAATATGGTGGATCAAAAAAGTTCAGTACATGACCATGGTCTTCCCAGTCCTCCCCAATTTTTGCTTTTCGTGTTGTCATTCTATCTAATAGAGAAGAAAAACACTAATTATCAGTAGCCAGCCAGAAATGGCTAATAGTGTCCCTTAAGGCAGTATCCAGGTCTACTAATGTTCTCAGCCCTGTTCTGTTCACAGCTGCTGGCATGGGAGCTGTCTCTGCTCAAGGATGTGCATGAATGACAGTGGCACACAAGGGGTCAGAATCCCACCCCACCAAGCTGCTGAAGTTGTCTCATCCCTGTAAGAAAAATATCAGGTGCAGAGGAAATTGCACATGACAATTGTTTGAAAATGTCTTAAATGAAGTAAGGAATGTGTCATAAGCAGATGATCCCCGTGAGAGTGGTAGCTGCCAAAATCGTGAGTTAGGCCATGATGTTTGCAGAAGATTTTAATATTTTGCAGCTGGAATGTGCATATACTGACATATTCCCGCCCCACATTCTTGCTGAGTTTGAAGGCATGGATACAAATGATTACTGACTGGCTCAAAAATCTCCTTGCAGATACCGTGGATTTGTTTTTGACAGTCTTTATCATGGCAAGACGAGCTGTTGGGGTATTATGAGTGCAAAAGATTGAGTCTGACTGTGGGGGAATGTTTAAGTCTCCCTAGTTAGTTAAAACAGCCGTAGGGCATCTTGGATTGGGTTCAGCGTCTTAGCTTGGACACAGCTCCCAGTTATCCTCTGTTCTTGGCACTGGTCTTTGGTTGCCTGACAGCCTAGTGATGGGAATCCAGGATCTTCGACTACATAAATCTGTTCCTACATAGGTGTCACCTCATTCTGCAGTTGCGTGCTCAGCATTCAAGCATTTCCCTTGGTCCTTTCTCACTGACAACTGTTTCTTCCCAGCGGGGAGCAGATGAGCCATGGCAAGCCATTATCACTCCTCTAAGATGATGTTGAGTCAGCCTCGACATCAGTCCTGAAAATAACTGTGGTCTTGTGCAGTCAGTGGCTTGGATTGTTTCCTGTTTGCCAGAGTATTGTCCCAGCAAGGCAGTCTCACCCTTATCAACAAAAATAGCTCACATGCATCCCCTGGGACATGCACATGGTGAGTAGACGCCTTCTTGTGATATCTCTTGCATTCCTGGTAAGGTTTTTATTCCAGACACATGCAAAACTTTGATGCCACTGATGTGGCTGTTTGCAGCCAGTTTGAGAGAACCAGTGTGGGCTGAGATGCATATTTACTATTTTTGTAACTACTGGCATCAAGTAATAACATAAATGGTATTGCTTCTGGAATTAGCCAGATGCCACAGCTTTTCATCTTTATTCTTGAGACATTTGGCTTCCCCTGTCTCCCTAATCACTTTCTCATGTGTTAAGTCAGGGTTGAGCCTTTCTGGGCAAAGCACTCTTTCATGCACAAGCCATAGAGTCACACAGAGTTTCATCATGTTTCCAGACAGAGAAATGGCAGCTTCTAGGGGAATTGCGTTGGGACTGGAACCTCAGTGGAGAAGTTCCCCCCCTCCACAACTCTTGGGATACAGCAAAGGCCCTAAGAAGGTCAGCAGAGCTTCTTGCCTGCCTGAATAAGACCCATGGCTGAACCAAAGAAGGAGCTGGAGTAGAGGAAAAACATCTGTGCAGGCATGCATTGTCCAGTCACAGCAGATGAGGCTTCTAATCCTGCTGCCTCTGAAGCGCTGGTGCCATTGGTGTTTACTTTGGAAACACCTCAGTATTGGGGATATCTTGTGGCCAGTCCCAAAGTGGGTGCTGCCAGTTCCAGGGAGAACTTTCCATTGAAAGTGGTGATGGGGCTGCCTGCAAATGGCAACACATAGACACTCCCATGACAATGTTCCCTGTCTGCCACCTCTTATCATGCAGGGAGACTAAACAGATGTCTCACTTCCTCCCAAAATTGGACTGCTTATTTCTTTGCAAAGACAGAATCGGCAATAAAAAGATTCCCAAGACAGGATGGACACCATCAGTCTGTGGCTGGAGAGTATGAACTTGGGGGTATTTTATGGCTTAAGTTGTCATGCCATAAGCATTCCTGAAAGATAAATGAGGAAAAAGTAATCTCAAGGAAAGGTTCTGAAGCAGTTCGGAGGTTTTAAGAAGGAGAAAGTTGTGCATTTCTTTGTCCCCCAGGTCCACAACTAACCTTGTCTATCTGCACTCATTCTCACTTAGCTAACACCTATTTAGCAAAGAATTTGGTGATGTTTAAAAACATCCCTGTTCATCAATGCATTGAGGCAAGTGTCCCCTATGAAATATATACAGAAATCCTTCTCCTAGGAGTCTCTTTGCCAACCTGACCTCTGCATCCAAATTCTAGCCAAAACTGAACTGATGACTGGGGCTTTGGCCCACGGAGATTGCTCAAAGTGGTATCACAGTTTGAATGTGTACAATAAATGCAACTCCAACATAGGAGGTGAGCTTAATTTTTGATGCAGGTGCAAAATCACCATCCTTCTTCAACTGTGGAAACCACCTTTACAGGAGCTTTACTAGTCAGGATTTCTGACTCGTTTTGTGCCGGAAAAAAACAGACTGATTTCTAAGGATCACTATTGCATTCACACCGATTTAACTTAATGGAGGCTGTTAAATTGAATAAAAAAGATACCCCATGTCTGATCCCATGTGCAATTTCAGATATATACTGTCTGAAGCTGGAATGTCTGGATGTGTGGAACAAGGCTGCTCTTGCAGCTTGTCGCTCCCTGGGTAGTGAGGGACAAAGTGAGTACATGAAATGGATGCATGCAGGCACAAAATCTGAATGCTTACAGTTTTGCAAAGGTACTAAAGTTTAATCAGTGTAAATTGCTGTGGGAATACCAAGCCTAAAATTGCTGAAAATTGATTCCCACTTACTTTGGAAATATTCTGGTGAACTGACAGTTATTTTTGAACCGCTCCATGCCTGCTGAAGTCCACGAAAGTATTGCCACTGATTTCAGCACGAGCAGAACCTTGCTGAGTAGTTCTAAAAGACCACCCTCCTCTCAAATTCAAGTTGTCCAAATGAAACCAGCACATTTTAGGTCTTTCTTTTCCTAGTTGGTCCCTGTCCTGAAAGACATAATCTCCTGTGATATGCTGCTTGAAAACAGAAGGAATCAAGTGGCAAAAGGAAGGTGAAATCCTATTTTCACAGTCCAGGCTGTCAAAGATTAAATGCACACTCAATGTCAGCTGTTTACATATCAGACTTTTCCTATGATGGCTACAATCACCTTCAGGCTGAACCATCCTATTGAGAGGGAACTGCAGATTCAAGATTTTACAACAAGTAGTTCACAGGCAGCAAACACATATGGACCTATTAGTTCTCTTCTGATATGTACGGTTACTATATTCTACATAATATGTAAAGTATGTATTTATACTATGTAAATACATATTATATGGCTATGTTCTGATATATAAGCTTACTGTTCAGCCCTGAGTCAGACAAATAAGCAATACATTCCTCCATCAATGACTGTCTCAGCTTCATGAAGCATTGACAAAATGCCCCAAAATTCACAGTTTGAGCACTTGCCACATCTCCCTGGTGTGGTTTAAAGTTGTGTGACCAGTCAAAACTCTGATTTTGACTAGGTCTGGGTCACGATGTCATTGTTACATGCCAATTATAACAATAAAATAGCAACAGCTAAACGTTATCCAAAGGCTGCACTAAGAGTAGGTTGACTGAAATGTAATGACTATGCATCATCATTAGAGAGCTGCTGAGTCTCAGAGAATCTCTTCTAATGAACAATTGGATAATCACCAGCAAATGATGACTTTTGCAATTGAATCTAAAAGATGAACTCATTGATACTATTGGATTATTAGGAGCTTATGTATTGATGTTCAATCATTTTAATACATGTGCTTTCCTTATTGTAGAATATGACAGTAAAAGTGCTGTGAATAGTAATTTCCTAATAATAACCCTAATGATGCTAATAATACCATAATCTATTTAATCTAACTAGACAGAAAAAAAGACCTACTTAGAACCACTCATCTTTTGTTGGTGGAAATACTCTCAGTATAAAAATTACATTTCTTTCCAACTCCTTTGGCACACAGAAATCAAAGCCACTCACCACTTGCAAATCAGGCAGGAGTCCCAAATCTGTAAAATCTTTAGGGAAGCACTAATGTGTTGTGTTTAATAGGGATGAATTTAAGCATCTGCTCACAGACTTCGCTGAACTGAGCTTTCTCAGGCTTTTGGGCAGGGGCTCGGTTCTAAACGAGATTAATTTTTCCTCCATGTTGGGATGTCTATTATTACCTGAGCCAATTTAGTTTGTAATGAGGCTCGGAAAATGATTGCATGTGTTAACAGAGAAGAAGAGAGTGTAGATGAAGGCACATGGGAAAGACACAGCTGAAATCAACTGTCTGGCACACCAAACTCTCAACATATAGTAAATTTTCTTGAATCCACATGTACTTGTAATAAGCCATATCAGAAAGAAATCCTCTGAGAGCATGTCACATATGCATGGACTTGCCTAAACAGTGTTTAAAATAAATTCCATCATCAAATATTTTCTTTTGGGTCCACCCTGAAGTTGCAATACTTTTGCTATGTGTATAAACACTGAAAATTTGACAGAGGTAATCCTGTAATGGAAGAATTAAAAGCAACTCCTTTTTTGCTGCTAGCCCGATTTCATCTGTGTGTTATATACATGGTTTTGTATTTCAGTAATATCTTCCTTTGTGCAAACAAAGTCAGGATTTCTGTGTTTTGCAGAGCTGACATGTCCCTGGGAATAAGGGCTGGATTCTCTCGTGGCTAACACTTCACTCCGAGAGAGAACTTCTGGTTTCAAATTTTTTATTGGTGGCAATGAGTGAGACGAAAGAAACAAAATCTGAATTCTGGACTATTTGTGAGGCTGACAGCCAGGCTAAAAATACCTTTGCTGCTCAGCAACACAGATGAATGGTCAAATAAACAAGGTAGTTGTCATTTTCTCTGAAAAAGTCCCCTTTCAGCATCAAAAAGTAAGTTCAAAACAAGCAAGTTTTGCAAGGGAGGGTAAAATGTCATGTTTGCTGAAAAATTCACTACTGCTGGCAGTGGTGTCTTGCAGGAGACACCACAGGTGGACTCAGTGGTGGCAACTGTGTGTGGATAAAAATGGGACTGAGTGGTTACCGGAAGAGAAGTGAGGAATGGTGCTGAGATCCTGAAGTAACTCAGCCCCAAACCACCCTCCCCGCCTTTTCTCTCCTACCTGAGGTCCTAATCGTTCACCAAGAAGGAGGTTGAAGACTGCTAATTCCAGAAAGACCTGGAACGTGGGGAGTTTGTGCATTGTCAGTATCCAGGCTGGGGGTGTTTAGCAGGCAGGGTGAGATTTGGCTGCCTCCTTTTACACTGAAGGAGATGAAATTCTAAGTATTCCCAGCTGGAAACCTTTTACAGTGGGAAAGGAAGGAGGAACACTACCCTTTTCCCATAAAGAAACCCTTTTTCAACCAAGTAATTTTGGAAATAGGCAGGTGCATTATAAATCCCCACAATGCTACTTCTCTGGACAATAGCACAGAATATGCAATTTTCTCACAGAAAGTCAACAGCTTTTTGTTATTCTTAGTGTTTCAAACCCAGCATTTGCCTGCCTACCAGCCTCAGCATCAAATGAGGAACATGCCCATGTACAGGAGAGTACTGCAGTGCAGGTACCAGGTTAGATGCCCATGCTTAGGTAAACCCTGTTCATCTCTCCTAAAAGGTGGCCCACAAGTCATTGTGGGCAACTCCAAACTTGCTCTGACTTGTGCTGCCTGTTTGTGGTGTCAGTGCCCAAGAGGATGAGCAGGGTGTGAAGGTGCCTTGGGCCATGCCTCAAGTGTATGGAGTGTGGTGGTGATGGGACCTGTCAGTGCAGAGTCCCCCTGTGAGCATCTCCCTCCCAGAAGGGTTTAAACAGACCATGGGATGATTGTACTGCTCAGTTTATCCCTGGGAGCACTGGGATTCAGGTATTCCCAAGTGTCTTTGCTTCTGCAGGGAGTAGTGGAGAGGAATGTGCTCCTCTGGGATGCCCCTGCTGCAGAGTGATCCCAGGGAGACAGACTGACAGAGTGTTAAAAATAAAATTAAAGGAAGACTGCAAATGACAGAAAAGTTGAAGGCAGGACTTTCAGAGAGCACAGTTTGTCAGGAAGACAGCTGCTTTTTATAGCATGCCTGGCATGGCTGATGGCAGAGACATTTGACATTTTGCTCTGATTGAGTGGCAGGTGGGGAGAAGGCAGCAGAGCTACTGTAAGCAAATCACTTGGGAAGTGGAATTAGGAAGGGACAGGATTTGGGGAAAGTTGTGCGGCTTTGGCTGGACTCTTTGGCTGATTCACTGTGCTTGAAAATCTGGATCCAAAGTCCCTTGACTTCACTCTTCCATCCCTTCATGGAAGGAAAAAAAAGACACTCAAGGCTCCAGGAAAATGGGTTCCCTTTCACAAGGGTCTGCTTTCCTCAGGCTGTCAGAACTGCCTGTGTCCAACTCTCCTTCTGCAATGAGGCAGAGAAAGATTTGATCCTTAGGGGTGACAGATGCAAGGACAAGGGTGAAAGAACTCCAGGGTGGCAGTAGTCACTTCTGGGGTCCCCACCTTTTCCACTGAACTGCCATTGGAGAGAAAATGAGGGTGATATATGAGGGGAATCACAATGAAGGCTGTCATTCTTTCTCCTTGACTTAGGAGAACCCAGCCCTGGCTCAAGAGTTTGGAAATTTGCTGAAACAGAAATGGGCCTTAGGGCCCATTCTCTCCATTTGAAAAATGTGGGTACAAGCAGGGACCTTCCTCCCACTTCCCAAGGTGCCTTTGGAATTGCAGAGGGCTGGGTATTATTCTTATCACTAGGAAGGACTCAGCCCCTGGAGGACAGCTTTTATCTGTGACACTGAATGAGCCCATGGCTTTTGATTGCTACCCCTGAGCTGTTCATATACCACACTAGATCCCTGCCAAGCACCTAGAATAGGATAATGTACAATGTTGTTTTTCTTTATGTGTTTGGATGCTTTCACTGTGTTTCTCACCCAGCTCTGATCTGTGACTCATAAGAAATAATGCTGTGAATGGGGGACCCCCACAAAAAACTGAGAGTAAGTCTCCTATCAGTTACTGCTTATCACATGGACCTGATACATTTGTTCCAGATTTCCCTGAGCTCCATGATTTAATTTACTGTATTTATGAGGTCTTCCTTACCTCCAAATACATTTTCCTCTTATTTATTGTTCAGGAGACACTAGGCAGAAGTAGTTAAGTACCTCAGTAATTTACAGTTATCATTAATTTCATGACTGTCAATTTATTAGTGCTTACACCTTCTGTACAAGCAGGCAAAGTAAATACAGTAAATGAATTTACCACCAAACATTTGTCAGGCTGTACTTGTTAGTGTGAGTCTTTCTCTGTCAGTGCAAGGATAAATTATGGGACAGGAGAGGATAGGGTGAGCACGTGTGAGATAATTATCTAGGATCAAAGACAAGAGGGATTTCATCAGGCAAACCAGTTTTTTAACTTGTGTATGCCTGAAGATCTTTGTCTGTAAGATAATCACAGGGAATGCCAATTGCACTGAATGTTGGCTTTGGAAAAAAGAGTGACTTGAGAAAAGAAATATTATTTGCTCAAATATTTTCTTTTAAATAGGAAAAAATAAATTGTACTCTTTTATTTTTGTTGTTTTGAACTGAAACGTTTTGAACCGTGGACCAGACCCAAAATGGCTGAGGAGCAATTTTGTTTCAAACTCTGTTTGACTAAGGTGCTATGGCATTTCATGCAAGCTGTGATTTGAATATTCATCATCTCCCATAGGCAAAACTTCTACCACCAGGTTTGTGGCATAGCTGCTTTTTCTTTTTCTCATCCATCTCTAATTCAAAGTGTTGAAAAAGTCCTAGTGCAGGCCAGCTGTCTGGGGGCTTATGTGTAACTGTACTCCTGCTTCCAGCAGAGAGAAATCTGTGTAGTGCTAGGAATGATGTGTTGATGTTGAGTTTATACCTTGTCACAGGCTTAGTATGTATCTATTGGAAAATGCATCTACTTTCCTTATGCTTTTCTTTCCTTCTGAGAAGTGGGAAAAATAACTCTGGGCAGAAATTTCTTTCTGAATAATTTTTGGGGGTGGGGATACAGAGGCAGGATTTCAGTTTTATGATGATTTTCAACCTAACATCTCATTTTAAATGAATTCAGCCCCCAAAATATTTTGAATATTGTGCCGCAGGGAGATTGGAGTTTGCTGCTAAACCTTCTGTAATATATCATGATTTCTCTTCTTATTGAAGGGAAGTTGAACATTTGGGAAATCTCAGACAATGAAGTGTTAAGGGAGGTGTAGTCTTGCTGGTGAGTCCAGCTTTCAGGTGAGAATGGGATGGCAGGCAGCAAAATACACCCCTGAGATCTTCATGACAATCTTCCTTTAGTAAAAAAATATTTGTCTTTTAGTAGTGCTTCTAGTATAAAATAAATTTTAAAAAGCTGTATGTGGGAAAGAAACTAGTGTTAATTAAAAATTGCACTTCATGAAAGCATCACTTTTCTAATCATAGAATTCTTAAGGCAGGAAAAGCCCTCTAAGATCACCGTTAGTCCAGCACCACCACCTTGTTTACCACTAGCCCCTGTCCCCAAGTGCCACATCCAGACAGCTTTTAAATGCCTCCAAGGATGGGGACTGACATGCAAGGCCTCTGCCAGGGCTGGGCAGCCCTTTCTGTGAAGAATTTTTTCCTAATATTTGATATAATCTTCCCCTGATGCAGCTGGAGATCATCTCCCTCATCCTGTCCCTTGTTCCCTGGGAGCAAAGCCTGACCCCCGTGGCTGTCCCCTCCTGCCAGAGAGTTGTGCAGAGCCAGAAGGTTCCCCCTGAGCCTCCTTTTCTCCAGGCTGAGCCCCTTTCCCAGCTCCCTCAGCTGCTCCTGGAGCTCCAGTCCCTTCCCCATCTCCGTTCCCTTCCCTGGACACAATAGTGCAAAGATACTTGCAGAGGAAATACACTTGACATTACTACTTTGCTTACCATTTTCTGTGTTTTTTGTATTTCAAATCCTGCAGGGATTTTGGTTTTCCTTTGTGCATTTATTGTCTTACTTTGATGAATACTAATACTACTACTAATAATATTAGTAATAATGCTCCTTTGTCTGAGATGTACCTGAGAGCAGACTTTATCCACAATAGGCAGACCATGAATAGACATTTTAGTTGTTCTCACTCACGGGTACCTCGGAGCTGCTGGAAAGGGTGAGAATGCCCTGTGCATGCAATACGAGGGAAGCCAGATGGGTGATAATGAGGCAGAGATTCCCAGGACAATAGATAGATTCAGGAATATTGCAAAGCCCTCAAAGCGTTTCCTGAGATCCTCCAGTTTCTAACAAAAAATATTGGCTTGCTACAGGAATTACTGGGTGAAAACCCATACTCGCCGTGATGTTAATGTAGGGACAGATGCTCCCAAGGGTTCTTTACAACTAAAGAATCCAAAATCCACTTAATACAGCTGTGCTTAGCCCAGTGTTTACTCATAATAAAACATCATTAGAGAGACCTAGCCTTGCATTAGTGTTGGCTTTGTTCTGATGAAATCTGGCTGTACAAAGAGTATTCGGAGAGCTGCTCTGGCAGAAACACCCACTGTTGAGTGCTGCCAAAACGTGCTCTGCTTTACAGGCAAGGTCCTGCCCACGCCTGGGGAGCACTGAGGTGATGAATAAATTCACGACTTGCTGGAGAAACAGCTTATACTTTTTCTTTTTGCTCCACTGTGCAGAAAAACCAGCTGGAGGCTGCAGCCAGTGAGGAAATCTGGGGTCATTCCTTGCTCTGGACAGCGTGTGGGCCGTGGTGTGTGCTTGTGAGAGAGGTAACAGAGCATCCTGCATGGTGACCCATCTGGCCTGCTCCTGTGCAGGTAGCAGGGTTAGTTCAAGACAACAGAAATCCACTATTCCCACCTCAGCTGTTCTGGCCCTGCTAGCCTTCACTGTTTTTGCTGCCTCTCTCAAAGCTTTTTTTTTTTTTTTTTTTTTTTTTTTTTTTTTTTTTTTTTTTTTTTTTTTTTTTTTTTTTTTTTTTTTTTTGGGGGT
>VXBB01004149.1:129704-150024 GCA_013399915.1 Illadopsis cleaveri | reverse complement strand
TATATAGTTGAATACTCTGTAGATGCCTTATAAGCTTGTATAACATGGATATGGCTATTTTGTATTTTGAATTTGGACATGTAATTAGATACCACAAATTCTTGTACCAAATAAAACATTTGTGTCCTGGAACTGTTCTGGTATGTCTAGAACTTATAGCTATGGATCACATGTTCTGCTGGTGTTAATAGCCTCAGTTTCATTGATACCAGTAGACATATGTACACACTGCTAGAACTCAGTACAGTATTTTTTGTTATTTCAACAATTTAATTTTTAAATAGGTGTTTATATAGCCTCCATAGCACTTTTCTGCCTTCTTACTTCCACATCCTCATGATTCTTGGCTGAGACACAGTTTAATGAAAAAAGACCAGGAGAAGACATCACTTATAACCTCAGAGTGAATAATAACATCCTAACCAGCAGAGCAAGTGCTTTAGCAGTCTTAAAAAAAGAAGTCTAGTGGAAGGTGTTCCTGCCCATGGCAGGTTGGGATGAGATAGTCTTTAAGGTTCTTTCCAATCCAAACCATTCTGGGATTCTATTAAAGCAAATAGTCACCAAATAGTCACTCTTGAGCCAGTGATCTTCAATTTTTTCTACTTTACTTTTTAGGATTTTTTTTTGCAGTGAAGATGTAGATTGCAATTTTGCAAAGTTCTGACTATGGGTTCTCTTCATTTGGTCAACTTTTCTCTTTCTACCTCCTTAGGTGTAGTTCCTACACATCCTAGAGATCATATGTTGATAACCACTCCATGTCTCATGAATGTTTATCTCATAACTGCTTTCTACAAATACATTAAAGCCTTACTAGAGGTATATTTAAGCTGCAGTTCTTTTCTGGGATGTAACTCACTAACAATTTTCTGTAGTCAGGATTCCAGGGTTCAGGCCTCCCAGTAACAAGGAACATTATGGCTGAAGGTGCTTTCTGTGTGAGGTAGATGTAATATTTATGTAGGCAGTCCCTGTGATTGCTCTGATGAATACACATCTGAATATTTTGCTAGCTGAATGAAATGCATTAGTTAAAAAAAAAAAAAAGAACTGCTGGTAAACTTTGTAAATCTGTTGAACACAGGGCAAACCCTGTCTATGCAGGAATTACTGAGTGCAAGACAAAACTGAAAACTGAAAGGTTAGGAAATATCCATTCCCATAACTTTCCTCTGTGTGGTACCTAAAGCAGCTTAAGGAAAGGACATCATGCTTTAAAGTTAATCAAAATCTGTCAACCACATAGGGATCAAGCCTGTCAGAGTTCAAAGAGTGTTTGGAAGATGCTCTTAGAAATATGTTTTTGCTTTGGTAGTCCTGCAAGGAGTTGTACTTGATGACCTTATGATTCTCATCCAGCTTGAGATGCTCTGATTCTATGATTTTGTGGCTTATTTTAGAACACGACAAGCAGGAGAGGGGATGATTCTGAATAGGCTGTAGGAGGGTTAGGCACTGTAGAAAAGTCTACAATGAGTCTCCCTCTGCTTAAATTCCCCTGCTGCAAGCAATGTCTTCCCCTCATTCATGTGCTCATCTCCTTCCCATTACAAAGTCAAAAATGCACTTGAGCACTGATCAGCCCCAGACATGGGTGACTCCTGTCCTGCCAGCTCAGTGCACAGGCATCATGGATTGCATCAGCCTGAAACACTTCACAGAAATATCCCATACAAAGACCTAGACACCTGTAGAATAATCTAGATTATGTTTTCTCCTGCTCTCATTAGACCATGCAATACCCCACAGCACTGACACTTGTTCCCCCTAACAAGAACAGACCGTGGGGCTGCAAGTGTCACACTCAGCCTCCTGAAGTGCAGAGAGAGAAGAGTCCTTGCTATGAAGTCACAAGAATTTTGAGCACTTTTTACACAAATATATGCACACAGACCAACCTAAAGGCATTATCTCCTCTCTGACTAAGCATCTCTTGTCATCCTCTTAATTTCCTGAGGCTTTTCATGATCTTCAGTATCTTGTATGACAACAAGATGCTAATTTTTCCTTTACCAAATGTGAGATCTTCATAAAAGGATGCAACCTATTGGGTACAAAATACCTCTTCCAGTGCACAAACAAATCAAGGCTAAATGGTAGTTGTCTCCATCTGACCCATTCATCTTTGGTTCCTTTTTTTCCCAGAGTCAGTGGTGAGAGGTTCTGAATCATCAGATTTAAAATTAGAAGTACTGTCCTTTGGAGTGCTTCCATTGAGCCAGGATGACTTTTACATTTGAGACCTGTAAAATTGACTACCTACATTCCAATATAAGTTTCATCAATAGGAAAAGGTGGTAGATTCCACCAGAAGCTTCCTCAGGGCTCCAAGGATTGGTGCCTAGGAGTAGGCAGCAGGAGCAGTTTGATGTTTGATGACGTTTTTCCAGTTATTAATTGACTGGTGTGACATCTCTGACAACCTGAGCAAGCACTGGTCATGGCTGGATGTCTGATTTGGAGCCCAGTGTGGTGAACAGGCTCTCAATTGACTATTTGTTGGATTGTATGGTGAGCCCTGTGCCTCCACGTGACATTATCAGGCTGACAATGCAGCTGCAGCAATCCTTTCTCACGTAGGTGGAAGTCTCTGGCCACAGCAGCCCTGTAGGCAGCACTTGCCACTTTCTAGACAAAAGAAGGTTATTTTCTTACTATGGTATTTGTCTTGGTAGGTGGGAAAACACTTGTAGCTGGGCATGGGAAGAGGAATAATAATCTTTTGTTATTAAGTTTTGTCATAACTGTGCCTGTATGTGCTCTGGGGTAAAAATTCTCCAAAAACATTATTTTATTGTGCCTCCATGAACAGTCCTTCATTCGCAACCCTCCCACATCCAGGCATTCACACATGACCAAGGTTCATAGCCGAAGATATTCACTGATGCACAATTCATCAATGACTCTTTTCAGCAGTGAGCCTCTCTGATGATAGATTTTTTACTCTGCTCTCCAGCTGACCCAGCACCTCAGCTATCCTGATGTCTAGCCCAGACTCTCTTGGTTTTCTCATCTCCCTTCTGTTTCAACATAACTATTTCTTAAAGTTAAGGCTTATTGAAATTTCAGGAGGAAAGAACTCCTGCCAAGAAATACAGTTTTGTCAAACCTAATGTTTGGCAAGAGAATGTCAGCTCTATGTCCATGCATACACAAAACTTTGCTGTGAAAAATTTGAAAGAACAAAGCAATTTTGAGTGTTCATTTCAAAACAAAGTGAAATATTGTGTTACAGTGCAACCTAAACTACCATTTTTTTCTTCTCAGTAAAAGTCCCCCACATTTTTATAAATCATCATTTTGGTTTGAAATGTCAACCCGAGATAATTTGCTTTTGGGTTTTCTTGGAAACTTCTCAAGCAAGTGAAGTTTTTTAAAGCCTACAATACAGGACAATTTTTTTAAAATTTTTTTTTAAGGAAAAATGTTTTTTCACTTGCTCTACTTCTAGTTTTCAGATTCTGTCTCAGGATTTGCCATACTATTCTTGCATAGAGCTACTCTTCACTGCAGAAGGCTTCCCTGTATTTCATATTCAATGTAACTAATAACTACAAGGGGAATATTTTATTTTTCACTCAGCTGAAAACAGCAAGCTAAATTATTTCATTCTGGTTATGCAGAAGGCTGTCATGGAAAAAAAGCAGCAAATTTTGTGCCTTAGATGGCCTCAAGGGATGGAGATGTATTACTGGCTCAAGCACTCTTGCTGGAAAGTGCAGGGGATCTATCTGAGTGGAAGGACCATTTTAAAGCCTGGCTTTTACAAGGTTGATCTTCAAAGTGTGCTGCACCATCACAATAATTCCTCTGCTGCTTTTCTACCTCCCCTGCCTGCACTTCTGATCATGCCCCACAGATCTGCTCATTCCAGCACCGCTGTACAAGCCTTACCAGGCTGTAGAGCTTTGCCAGGCTCGCTGCCTCTGTCCTTTTCAACTCCACACTGCTTTAAAAAACAACTCTTACCCTTTGTAACCAGCCTGAAAGACCTGCAAGGCTGTTAGTTTTAAAAGGGAGTTTAGACAATAGTTTTTTTGGTCTTTCTTGAGAAAACACCCCCCAGGCATGGGTAGAAAAAACATCAGAGGTCCTCTGTTTTTTTGACCTTTCTCCCAAAATAATCAGTATGTGCAGGTTGTCAAGCATATTGAATGATGTGGCAGTAGAGAGGATGTTTCATATACTCAACCCTCTTTTCCCAGCTGGAAAACCAAAACCAGAAGAGGCCTAAGGATCCCCTCAGAAGATTTCTGCAGGGCCCTATGTTGTGGCAGTCTTCCACATCAAGGTATGTGAGTATAATGCCCGAAATAACTGCTCTCAAGGCATGATGAGAATCATACAGAAAGCACTTACCTCTCTTAAGCCAAAATCAATAGCAAATTCTTTTTCCTTAGCTCAAAAGGACAAAACTATTTGTTTTGCCATCACACCAGTAGGCCATTCCCCGAGATGAGCTGCTTCCATCAAAGGCCACAGCGCCTACAGAAACAGAATTAACTTCACTAGCCTCTAATCATAGAAGGATTAGATAATTCTATCTCTTCAAAGTGGATAAACAGTTTCAATTGCTTACCATGGTAAGTGGGTCTGTTTTAAATTTAGAAACCTTTCATAGTCTTTGGATAGTGTCTTTCCTGTGACCTTGAAAGCAGCAAAATCCCTTTTGAGGATCTGCTCAAGTTTTGATTCTGCCTTGTGGAATGATACTGAAAAGTTGCTGAGAGGCTGGGCATTTTTGCCAAGTGCTATGTCTCAATTAATGTAAAAACCTATCTGTAAAGTCAGTTTTGCTGTACTTTTGCATATTACTCCCTCTGGATCATGGTCTTCCCATACACACTGATGCCACCCATGTTATTGTCAGAGGGGGTATGGCTGAGTCTGAAGCTCCAGCACAAATCTGCAGAACAGTAAGTGGGATGGAGGTGGAAAGGAAAGAATTATAAAGACAAGGGGAGGCACCACAGAAGATGTGGCTAGAAGCTGATTTTGATGAACAGAACTTAATGAGTCACATTGCTCTAGCAAGGGAAGTATACAATTTAATTATGAGCAAAAAAGAATACTATAGAATCTATTGCCTTCTGAAGCAGATGCTGTTCAATTCTCCCACTGATGTGCGTTACAAGGGTGTCTGTACCTATGTTTGTTATTCCTTCCTTCCTTCCTTCCTTCCTTCCTTCCTTCCTTCCTTCCTTCCTTCCTTCCTTCCTTTTCTCTCTACTGCCTTCACCTGACACAGCTTTTTTTTTCTTGTCTGCTCCCCAAATCCCTGTTCCCATTTCAACAGGAATTTCCCTCTGCAGTGACATGCCAACATATTACTTTTTTACATCCAACTCTCTCATCCTCTCTTTGTCTCTCCAAAAAAATTGTAAATTATCCTCAATATAGTGCTGATACTACAGATCCCAGTGTTTTGGGTATTGTGCAACTGTGTCTAAGAAATGGCCTTCACCCAGGGCTTTACAATACAGAGAAAAAAGAAAAATAAAGAATAAGAGGAACTAATGTTATTACATTCCTGGTTGAGATAAGGAGCTAAGATACTTCCTGACTCAGGAAGCAGCTTATCTCTCAGGAAGTGGGTGAATGCTTTTTGAAGTTGTGTTAGAGTCTGTGGACCTTGAAAATGTATGTAAAAACTTCTTAACTGCTGCTTTGACCTACAGCACTGTGAATTGTCTCAGGTGACAGAAGGGGTATGTGGGGCTGAGTTGGGAAGGCAGTCCATGTATCTAGTGACCTTGTCAAGTTTATCTAAGACCACTTTCGGTTTATCTTTTCTCTTCCCCTTGCTTTTATTTTAACAAACTCAATAAACTATTATCTGTACATGTTAAGACACTTTTGAACATTTCTCTGTTGTTATAACTTCTTTTTTCCTTTTTAAAAATACAGTATTTTGAGATTTTAAAGGGAGCAGAAAGTGCAGTCAAGAATAACATCTGTAATCACAAAACCTGCAGATTTTCATAGTAAAAAAATTTATGACTCAGACAATGAGTTTCAATTTTAAAATACAAATTATAATCCCACCAGGCATAATTTTTACAGTGCAAAAATACTCTTTGACACTGGCGTGGGTTTTTATTAAACAGTTTATAAAAGGTAATCTTAAATAAATACAGCTGGTGCAAGCTACAAGCAGGACTGAATTGTAGATAACAAAATTATTCAGATAGATGGATAGTCCCAAAGGTCCATTCTTGACAGAGTTGTAATCTTGATAATAGGGGAATTATACACAGGAGTATCAAAAAAGAAACTATGTCTGGGGCAAAGGAAAAAGATGTGGGACACAGTCTGAAATTTTACAAGGGTCACTAAAACAATCATATGACACTGGATTCAGTGTTGTAATTGACATCCATTCCTGTTTTTTTTCCCCAAGAGGTTGTGGATTCCCCCATCCCCGGTAGTGTCCAAGATCAGGGTGGACAGGGCTTGGAGCAACCTGGGATTGTGGAAGGTGTTCCTGCCCATGGCAGGGAATGGAATTGGCTGAGATTCAAGGTCCCTTCCAACCCAAATCATCCTGGGATTCTGTGATTCTATGACACATGTGAGAGGGATGGAATGCCATCCAGAGGGACCTGCGAAAGCTCAAGAAGTGGGCCCATGGAAACATCAGGGTGTTCAACAAAACCTGGGTCAGGGCAGCCCCTGAGATCCTTCGAGGCTGACATGAACAGAATGAGAGCAGCCCTAAGGAGAAGGACTTGAGGGTGCTGGTGGGTGAGAAGTTGGACATCACCTGGAAATGGGAAAAATGGGGACAAATTTTTAGCAAACTTGTGATAGAACAAGTGATAATGGCTTTATACTGAAAAGGGGCAGATTTAGACTACATATGAGGAAGAATTTATTTGTGCTGAGGGTGGTGAGGCCCTGGCACAGGTTGCCCTGAGACGTGGTAACTGCCCTGACCCTGGAAATATTCAAGGCTGGACTAGACGCAGTTTGGAGCAACCTGGTCTAGTGAAAGGTGTCACTGTCCATGCAAGGGTGGTTGGGACGGGATGATCTGTAAAATCCCTTCCAATCCAAACTACACTCTGATATTATGATCATTGCACGTCAGGATTTCCTACAAACTGATGCTAAAGAAGCTGTGTATTGTGTGTTGCAACTATGGCTCTAACATCTACTTGAGGGTGATGCAGCATATTTTTAACCTTTTTGTTTTTGTTGTTAGTGATTATTGATGTTATGATGCTTGCTTTCTGCAGAAAAAAATTGTAATTTTCTTCCAAACAATATATAGAACCCCAGAAACACCCCAGAAATCTGAACGTTTTCATGACATTATTTTCTGTTTCCTCACACTCTGATTTTCCTCTACTATTTACTATTTCACACTGCCACTTGGCCAGAGGTTGTTCTGACACAAGGTTTCACTATGAAGAGAGAAAAAGGGAATGAGAAAGATATACATGAATGAAATATGTTGCCTTTCCTAGGAGAATGGGAACAGGACAAAACTCTCTGTTATAGCTTGCTTTTTTTGGGCTTTGTAATTTTTCTTAAAAATTCATACTTTCTACAAAAGATGTACAAAAGACTAAATCTTCTTGGATGCCCCTGTCTAAATTAGCTCTGTGCCTCAAAGTTTTGGCTGCTCTGAGACAAATTTGTGGCAAAATCAGTTCTTTTCCAATCACCTATTCAGACTTATTAGCTCAATTATTATTTCTTCTTGCAAGTGGAAGGAAGTCTTTCCCAACAACATTTCATTGTTGTTTTAATAGAAGTCTTTTTTTCACTTCTTTTGTAATCAGCAAATGTACCAGCTATTCTAGAAAATAACAGGGAACATTACAAAGAGTGAAATAAAGTGCTGGATTCATTTCTTAGGTTTTCACACCTTATTCTGAAGCTCCTGGTCACTGGTGAAGTGAAACAATGCCTTGGGAAAAGCTGTGTGTCAAGATAAAAGTGTCCATTTTAAGTTTGAGTTCTAGACACTAAATTGCTAAAGTGACTTTCTTAGGAACCACATAAAGACTTCCACATATAGAAACTACTTAGCAAATGAGAGAACAGCCAGAGCCAGAATATAAAGTGTTTGTCATCTCATCTAAAAGCAGAAAGAAGGAAAAATTCACATAATTTTTTCTAAAGTGTACTTTGCCAGTGTTAGTCATATTGTGTTAAAACTTTGCCCTTCTCTAGTTCTGGTAATGGCAAAATCTGAAAGCATTACAGAGATAAAATCACGCCTGGGACACAGCTTATGCATCTCTATCCTGTGCTAGGCGTAAGGATTTTTCCCCTTCCTGCCCCTACAGATCAGTTGTGTTTGGGCGTGGTGTGGACACTCCATCAAGGAAGACCATTTATCATGTGAAATTCTCCCCAGACTTCAGTGATTTGAAGAATAAGCTTTAATTTTTTTTCCCAAGCTCCTTTGCCAAAGAGGTGCAAGTCAGACAGAGAGCCCAGGAGACACTTCTCCATTACCTTGCATGACTCCGTACCACATGCACGCTTCCTCACCTGAAATACATCCTCATATTCAAAGTAGGAGGTGAAAGATGCTTCTTTTACCTTGCCTTTTTTGCCCCCTGATTCTCTGGGACATAGGTCTGAGTCCATGCTCTACAGAAATAATCTCCCATTAAGCACCCACACCAACCCGCAAGTGCAGCAAGTCCTCCCACCCCAGTGAAACAACTGTGATGCCCTTTCCCGAAGGGCCCATATTCACACTCTACAGATGAATTATTTATTGTCTTGCTCCTCTCCCCCACCCTGTACTGCTGCACTGTATTTCACACCAAGCTCGTCACAAACCCCTACGACAGTTTCTGTATCAAGGCTTAGGGAGGAGCGCTGAATTTCCTAATACTAAAGGGCCCATTTCGTGTTATTTATGACCTCACTAGCGTTGAAGCAGAGACCTATAAATCGTAGGCATAGGCGCACTAATTCTAGCAACAGCAAGTTTTAGTCACGTGTAATTAAAACATCCCAAAGTCTTTCAGCTGTAATGTATTTCCAAATGACACCACGGGGACAGGGGGAAATGGGAAATGAAAGAATCAGCAGTATTTCAAAGCCATGGCCATTGTCAGCTTTTGGGGCTCTGTACAGCGCTGGCAGTGCTGTCAAATCTGCAGGTCTCCTGATGCTGTTTTCTATCACATATTTAAGGATGATGTAATTGATTTCCAGAAACAGCAGGGACATTCAGATTTCTGGGGTTCCATCAGGAACTTCAGGAGGAACCTGATGTCTACACTGAAAAATAATACCAACAAATTCTATGATAGCTATTCTGTGATGGTATCTCTGCCTGGATTAGATACATTAGAGAGGTGAAGATAGTTTCCCCTCCCTTAAAGTGAGCTAAAACTGGAGCCTGAGACTTCTGTGAGATTTAAGAAAATCTGTGGTCTTCTGGTTTTATTGTAACTTCTTGTCAAAGTTTAGGATTAGCTGTTTGTTATTCAGGGCAACAGGGGAAAGGTGATGCAACCTGAAGACAGCAGAATTTCAAATGCATGCAAGGGATTTGTTATACCTAGCCCAGGATTAACCCATGAAATTCAAGCTGCCATTGTTGCCAAGAGGTTGGAAAAACACACCAAAAAGTACAACAGGGTTCTTCACTAATGCGTAGCTCACGGCCATCAGAAGAAGAAATCGAAATCAAGAGTGACAGCAGTGTGCATTGTGCATAATGTTATTTACTCTCCCTGGAAGACAGCAGAGGTTTGTGGTGGGAATATTTGCAGCTGGATTGAAGGGCATGCTCTCAATTTGGACACAACCTCCATGAATTCAAAGCTATGGTACAGCCCTAGCCGGATGATCTGGGTGATCTGGGATGTTTTCTCTCTTACACAGGATGTTAAACTACCACTATGTGGGGCAAAAGCCAGCCCACAACTACCTGCGCCTGGAAAGCCTCCTCTGTGGGCAGATAACTCTATCCCAGTTTTCAAAAGCCAAGAGCTGCCTTGTTGGACCTTAGACTGATCCAGTGTGGCAACTCCTGCTCTTTTCCAGCATGTATCCTCCAGCAGGGGATGGTGCTGGCTGTAGATCACAAGAGCAAGTGACCAGCCAAGCCGCACTGCTTCCGGCGCAACTTTGGAGCGAACCCTGGATCAGATCAGCGCTGGCTTGTTTACAGTTGGGAACTCATGCTGGAAGAGGCAAACAGTACCATGGATCCAGCCCTGTGCAGACCCTACCCTTGCCAGTCCATCAGTCAGGTTGTTTTTTGAGGGATATGTTGCTCTGTTTGCATCAAATTTTCTGCTGTTGCCTAATTTTAGTGAGCGTAGTAGAGGGAATAAGTTACGAAAATATTAGTAATGACAAGGAGGATGAAAGGAAAATGTTATTTTTGTGGCCAAAGTCCCAGGCCTGCAGATTTCTATGCTGGCTTGTCTCCTACTTTCCATTTTTGTTACTGTTGTGTCCTTTTTCTCAACCATTCCCCGTATTTCTTATCAGCAAATAATGAGCAGTGGCTGACACATACTGTCAGAAATTATCTCTTGAAGGAAGTTAAAGTAAATGCGGAGATAATCATTGTGTATTTAGAATGAATTTGTCCTCTGACTTGAACTCTGGTGGTGAAAAGGCAAAATATGTCTGTGGCAGGTGCTATCTTGCTCTGTACAGACTATCCCAAAGTGCACTTCCACTCAGTCAGATCCATGGTCCATCCAGGGCTTTGGAGGCCAACAGGACCTTCTATGGCCCCTAGGAAAAATGGAACCAAGCTGCCCTGTTGAAGGGAGCATCCCATGGCATGAGCTGGGGGGCAAGGATGGTACAAATGGGATGGTGCATTGGGTCAAGTTAGAGGGACGTAAAATGCAGAGTCCGAAAAGGCAGGAAAAGAGAAAGTGAAGAGAGCACTGTGGGTATTCTTGCAGTTTTGAGAAAAAGGTGGGCCTTTGGTCAAAATGTAGATATCTGAAGAGAAAGGAGGTTCTGTTACTGTTATTTAAAATAATGAGAAGAGGCCATGGTTGAGCCAACAGAGGTAAAAAGGGCTTTTATATTTTAGTGCTTTTATATCTTTGCGATTCATAACCCTACATGGGCTAGGGCCTTCTCTGCCTCAAACCTCTTGGTCTGAGAGGTTTGTTTTTTTCGTGTGAGATGATACTGAGTTGTTTTCGAGAGAAAATGGGGAGGATGAGGGCAGAGATACCGGAGAATGAATTGTTCTACATTCTTGAACTCAGTGGCTTTGGCTGGGCTGCAAGTAAATGTTTAGTGATCCTTATGGGTATAAAACATTTTCCTAAATTCCTACAGAACTGAAGTTTTCCTAAAGGTACCCAGTGCTGTCCCCCTTGCTGGACAGAAAAATGACATCAGTGTATTTCAGCTACATTACTTTTTCATTGGACACAGTGCTCTCATCTCATATCTACCTGCAGTTAGGGATTTATGCCTTTTCTGTTTATGAGGTCGCTGTGTTGGCTATCTGTCAGAAATTCATCTGAAAGTCTTACGTCAATAATATCAGGTGGCAGATCAGACCTCCTGTTAGACTTCAGTTTCCTCTGCTTCTCTCATGTATTCAAGTGTCTATTTACAGACCTGCCAAGGTCTTCTCATCAGACAGTGTTTTGTGCTTTGGTGTTGATACTGGTGAAGCATCACAGTTATAGTTCTCACTCTGAAACCCATTGAAATACTCTGCCAGCTTACAACAACTGGTAAGAGCAGCTTAGGATCCAACAAGTAGGATTTCTGTGGCCTCAGCTTAGTCATGTAAAATGTAGATGTTTTGAGGTTTGTTCAGGGTCTTGACTCCTTTTATAAGTGATAGAGAAGCATCATCTGGTTAACTGTATTCATTCTGGACAACTATCTCACATGTTCTGTGTGCTTCTCTGGAGAGTTACAAACAGCCATCCCAGGATGATTTGTGTTGGGAGGGATCTTAAAGTGCATCTCATTCCATCCCCTGCCATGGACAGGGACACCTTCCACTATCCCAGGTTGCTCCAAGCCCTGTCCAACTAACTCAGCCTTGAACACTGTCAGGGATACCACAGTTTCTCTGGACAACCTGTGCCAGGGCCTCCCCATCCTCAGAGCCAGGAATTCCTTCCCAGTATTCCATCTGTCCCTGGTCTCTGGCAGTGGGAAGTCATTCCCTGTGTCCTGTCCCTCTATGCCTTTTCCCAAGTCCCTCTCCAGCTCTCTCGGAGCCCCTTTAGGCCCTGGCAGGGGCTCTGAGGTCTCCCTGGAGCCTTCTCTTGTGCAGGTGAACATCCCCAGCTCTCCCGGCCTGGCTCCAGAGCAGAGGGGCTCCAGCCCTGGGAGCACCTCTGTGGCCTCTTCTTCATGAGTCCTCCTTTATACCTCCTACAACAAGAGCTCAAGTAGTTTAGACTAACCCCTCACCTGACACAGTTAAAGTTAGGGCATCATAAAAATAATTATGGATTCAGGAATTATTTCCATTCTCTTTTCAAAGTACAGTGGGCAATCAGATCAGATAGAGGCAAATTCAAATTTTGTTGCTTTTATATGCTGGAACATTTTTGGCAGCAGCTGAACTTTTAAGATCCTTTAAATATCATTTTCATTGTTAAGTTATTGAATTTTCTCAGTGGGAGTAATGAGAAACTTGCTTGTTTCTTGACTACCAATTTCACTGGAAGGCAAGAATTGTTTCATAAGAAATATAAAATTTCATATATTTTTGGCAATCCTACATCAGAATGAATTAGATGGATTTCCAAGTTTGTCACAATAGTAATGGGTGTAAAAAAGAGCCCTGAGAAGCTTTCAGATCCTTAGCCTATAAATTTCGGCAGCTTGTGGTCACATCCATGTGCTAATTCAATTGGGCTTTGATTAAAGTCATTGAAAGAAACACTGGTGCAGAAGCCTTCATTCAGCAGATTAATTTCACAGACACACACACAAAGAGAACATCAAAAAACCCCCAAATAATTAACCACACCGAAAAATGCAAGACACAAAACCCAGTGGTGAAAAAAAAAATCACTAATTCTGCTTTGTGACTTCAGCTAGTTTCAGGGTAACTTGTCAAGGTCTGGAAACTGATATTTTTGTTGTTATGCAAAAGTAAGTTGAGAACCTGATTCATAGTATTTTTTTTTTTAAACCCACAAGTTTTACCAAAAAGCAAGATGTGTACCTGGAGGGAAGAGCCAAATAGGCATAATTCAATTTTCAAGGCTGAACCTATCTTTATTTAGGACCTACAGCCTTGTACATAGCTGCCTGTCATTTGGATGTAGAATTAATATTAAGCATTAAGTATTAAGCAAATCTTAGTTGGCACACCTAGAGCCAATTGCTGATTATAAGATTTTCCTTGTTTTTCTTTGCTGAGAACACATGTGCCCCACTCCAGGAAGCATCACCCTGGGGATGTGCTGATGGGGGCACCTCAGTGCTCCATTTCTCAGTGTCCTTGCTGTATGGCCTGCAAATCAGGGTGGCAGATGTCTGCTGCTGAGTGCTCAGCTTTTTTTTTTCCTCCACTCCTTGTGCTTCATCACTTGGTATTTTTAGTTGCTAAATGTTGCAGAGGCAGCTTTTTCAATTAGAAAAGTGACAAACTCTGCAAAATGAATTCCAGCACTTGAAGAACATCACTATCAATCTCCAGTACTGGCTCACTGACGTTGCAGGATGGACTTGTTTCTTTTTTTCCTTGAACTGAATGCTTTGATCTATTTGTCTCCAAAATAAATAAACAAAATAAAACACCAACCAGGAATGTTCCCATTTAATGATTCTTGGGAAAAGGCCTGTGTCCAAATGCATTCTTGTGCCTCAGCTGGGGTGTGGTGGTAGGAGAGTTAAGAGACTTTGGTATGGATGCAAATCTTTTATTAACGGCTTTCAGTACTTATATAAACTATTGTGTGGTTAGGAAGTCCAAAGTGTCGAGTTATGATACATATCTACCGCTGTTTACAAAATCCTGTGTTAATTATGCACACTTATCCAACATCTAGGAATCAGGTAGGTCATCAGCTTTGGTCTTTCTCTAATATTATACAAATTATCCAGTATTGGCCTTAATTTAAGAAATCAGAACTAACAATACCTATAGGATAGAACTGATAAAAGAAACCTGTGATGCAAATAAATGTCCTCATTTTCAGGTACTGTTTAAATGATAATGGAAAGCGTTGTGAGAGTTTAGGCTATTTGCATTTCTTCTTAATATGTATTTATGTTTTATTTTGATTTTCTCTTTAGAATGTGCAAGAACTTATACAATCTCAGGCAAATCAAGGCAGTGGCAAAATAGAATTATAATACTTGGGAATTATTTTCTATTTTTATGATGATGGGTTTAAGAGTATACAGTCACTTTGGAGAAGTTTAAGAGATACCTGTATTGGAGGAGTTACCTGTTAATAATCAATCTATTTCCCCTCTGTAAGAAACCTGACCAGAAACAGATTAGACAAATTTAGGTCAGGAATTTAAAAAAGGTCGAATTTGTAACCACAAAGGCAGGAACACCTTATATGAAGCTACAGTGCCTTCTTCATTCCCAAGCATACTTTAGAGGAAAGATTTAGAGGAAAATACTATAACTCAAATAGAGGTTGCAGTGCTATTATTACAAAGGGAGTCAAACCAGGTGATTATAATGCTCCCCTCTAGGCCCAAGCTCTATATTTATTACCTTTACTGGTTATGAGCCTGGTATTGTGTAGCTGTAGCATTAGGGAGAGCCGTGGGAACCTACTCCTAGAGGAGGCACCACCTGAGAACCAGGCATCACAGGGTAACAATTACCTAGGAACCTAAAACAATTAACACCATCAAAACCCTGAGCTAACTATTTCGAAAGTGAAAATGAGTTTGGGTCATCTTTTAACAGGCTGGAGACAGAAGAATCTTGAGTGTCCTAATCAGGACTAGAATGTTTTACCACCTTTGCCTGGAGTCCATCAAATCCACCTTTGCTATGCGGTTTGCTTGCTTCAATGTGTTGACTTTAAAACATATTCCAAGAGATTACAAGAAAGTGGACTCAGGACATCAGGTGTCTACCCTGATGGTTTGTTTGTTGACTATTGCTGAGCTGCCTCTGAAGGCTGTAAACTCCCCTCTTGCAGAAAGCCCCATATTTCAGGGCTGGATGTTTCAAGACAAATGATTGGGATTCAGTGACAGGCAAGGAAGAAAACAAAACAACACACTCAGCTCGGCCAAACTCAATTCAACTTAACAACTCCATTTAACTCAGCCCAAACAATTTCTGAACACCCTTGTGAAACAAAACCCCCTTGAGCTCCATACTTCTCCACAAGGCAGGAGACACAGATGTTCAGTTGCAGCTGGAAGTCCGAGCTCTTTAAATCTAACTACCCAAAACTGCTTTAGGAAAGTCAACAGCTGACCTAGGGGATTGCTCACACTTCTGATGACTTATCAGGAGTTGTAAAGTTCCTCAGGCCAATTTCCAGCACTGTCAGATTTTATGAATAGGGCCTCATGCCACAAGAGATCAGTGATAAGATGGAGAAAGGTCTGCCAGTGGAGAACATGCAAACCCACACCAGCTTGACCTTGGAGGACTTAATAATAACGATAAAACCATGAGGTCAGCAGGGTCATTGCACCTATTACTTAAATAAAATGCTCTGGGAAGGCAAACTTTGAAAATTTTAAGTTTTGCCCTCAGAAAAATGAATGCTTGGGTCCACTGCCTCACCATCATGCCTTCATCAGTGTTTCTGTGATGGGATGGATCATCTGAATTAGCTGCAGGAGCCCAAGGAAACTGCTTTCCCTCTAAAATCAAAGGTAGTTAGACTGCCCTTAGGACAGAGAACAGAAGAGAATGAGTGTTAATGAGTTTTAAAAGGACTCATTATTAAGATAAATACACCTTGACACATCCTATGAGTGTCTCAGTTTCTTTCCCAGACAAAGAAAAACAGTTTGAGCTGCCAGAGTCTTGACTTTATCTAAGCAGACAGGAGAGGGATCAGACCTCAATGGTCTCATGCACAGCAGGTTTGCTGAGGCACTCTTGTGCTACCGGCCTTCTGTGGAGGGTTTCTGTTTTGAAATACTGCTGAAATGGGTAAGAGTCGGCTGATCAGACAATTCCTATGTATAATCCTGTGACGAATGCACATCTGCTGCTACCTCCTTGGGCAGGAGCCTGTCACAGGATCAGTGTGTGTTCTGCTGTGTCACAGTCACTGGTCCTGCCAGTCAGTAACTCAAGAGCCCCAGATGAACAGAATGAGAAGAACAAAAATCTCATGTCTATACTTTGGGGTAACACTTTACAAGCTTTACAAGATTCGGAGATTTTTTGAATTAACAGGTTCTTTTTTCTCAGTAGTAAAGCTACCCAGCTCTCTACCATTCCTGATGAATTAATGGCAATGCCTGGAGTACATTAAGGGAAATTGTTTAAAGTAATGATGACAAACCTCAGTTTTGAAATAATTTTTTGTTTAGTGAGGGACCTCCAGATTTTCTTTGTCTTACTCCCTAGAGAAGTCTGTCCGTCTGTCTGTTTTTCAGGGCTCTGCAATTCAAGTGGGTCTTTGCCTGGTTGGAAGATCATCTGTCTCACAACCTGACATAATCTCACAGGAGCTCTGCCACAGAAAGCATTAGTTATTCAGGGGTCTTAAAATGAGCCAAAATTTGAGTAAGTCCATGGGATATGCCAAGAGATGGCAAGCAGGGAGACTTCTATTTTACCTTTCAGAAAAGCAGCCTGATTTGTAGCAGAAAGGACATGAATATATTCTGAAAATCAGGCACCATTCAAGTATTTTATTGAGAAGGCAAGGTGAGAAAACAGTGACTATCATTTAAAGTCTTGGACTCTAAAAGTGGGGATTATGGAGATGTAAGGAAGCTGTAAGGAAGGGAAAATCTTCCCCTTTAGCCCTCTGAATATTGCTTTTAATTAAAGTTCAGATTTTTACATTGTGGAAACACCAGTGTTATGGGCTTATCAAGAGAAGTAAACTCAATGGTTAGGTGAATATCAATATAAAGTGATCCTTAATGAACTCAAAGTTTATTCTGTAATACATATGCTAGATTTAGTTCTTATATACTGGTAAGTGTAAATAAAACCCCTTTGAGATACAAAGAGCCATAAGCTGAATCTGAGTGAACCCAAGTTTTATTTTGACACCATGGGACAGCTTTTGACAACATTACCAAGAGAAGAGCCTGACCTATAAAACTGGAAATAAAGATGGGAATGTAGTCAGTTGTCATTTGGAACAAAGCACTTTTCAGTAGTGAAAGGGCAACCCGTACGAGGGAAACTTGTCTGTTAAGCTGAAAATGTACTTAGAAGAGGATACATCTGTCCCAGTAGTGTCTTCTGAAAACAGCCAGATGCTTAATGTAGATTAGCCATCTAATTTTTATAGACATGTAAAAATAGGTGACTATGCCAAAATAAATCATTGCAGCTCTGACCTGCGTAGTCTGTCTGTATATATGATTCAACTGCAGCTGGAAAACTGCAACTGATTAACATCTCTGTATTGCCAAGGAATTGCTGAGGAGCAGAAATGCTTAATTTCAGTTGCCCTCTTCTGATCAGAAGGCTGTAGGCATGGATTTATAGGGAGAATAAAAAGAATCATATTTATATGTATACAATGGAAGAGGCAATTAAGAGAAGTTAAGAAAAGCCAAACTTCAAGAGATATTAACATAAAAAGAGAACAACAATTACTTCGCATGATACCCAGGGCAATGCTAGAAGCAAGACAATTCAATCAAGACAGAGAAAAAGTGAAATTTGAACAGACTTTACAGGAAGGACTTCCTCAGAGACAGATTTATGGGGATATGGAATAATGTGAATTCTATGAAAAAAAAAAGATTTTAAGCCAGCCAAAACAAAACTTCCACAAATATTCCAATGACAACTCTCACAAGTGCAAGAAAATTGCCTGGACAGTCTAACAGGTTTCATCTGTATTTAAATTATGTAAGTTTGATTTCTGCTTCATGATATGTAATGGCTTCAACAGGGAGTCTCTTAAACAGTAACAATGATATTGTGGTTAATTTGCTGGGCTGTTATTACTTCTCTACAGTAAATGCCCCACACTATGGCAGACACCCAGAGACCAGCTGTGCCCACAGCCACACCTACCCTGCAAGATCAACTCATCTAGACTCAGCATTACCTCCAGACCACACCTAGCTCTGGCTGAGGCTCAGGATATAGTGGTACCCTGAATTCATTCCTGTGGGCTTTGCAGGAGATACTCTTTTTGCTTTTCAAATTTTTTTTACCACCTCGTCACAAGGGAACAAAAGGTGCTGGTGAGTTGTCTACTTGCTGAGATGTTGGCCCCTGAAGAGCCATTCATGTGTCTGTTGTGCTAGGAGGCATTTGGGTGCTTGAAAGCAGCTGTGATAGCAGAGCCTCTTTTGGAAAATTGGGAAAGATATTCCCAAGGAATGAGAAAATTAAGCCAGAGAGACATTCAGTGGAAATGTAATTCTTAACAAGATTTTTGTTGCAGCAATTGCATTGTAAATGGTGGACTTTGTTGTATGCCAATTAACATTACGTGGAAGTAGAAATAGGGAGTTCTGAGGGAGACTCCAAACAGTTTATGAATCTGCGTCCATTTCAAGAAATTATTTCATCCAAAAAAGACACAGTTTTTGAAAACATTCACACTGAAGTGCTGTTACATATGAAATATTTCAACACAGGAAATGCCAAAGCAATCCCTGTCAGTATTTTTTAAGAAATATTTTGACTTTTGTTTCAAAATATTTTTTTTAATTTAAAAATCGACTGCAGTGAACAGAAAGAAAAAAAGATTAAATGAAAAAAAAAAAATCCCTAAATAGTCTCAGGACACAAGAAGAGGTTTATTTTTGGAGGGAACAAATTCCTTCAAGTTGACCCCAAATGAAGTTTATTATTATACTTTCTTTTGCCTAGCTGGAAATCCTGAACATACTTTCTAGTAGACCTGCCCAGGATTTTCTCTTGGATAGCTTTTAGGTCACCAAACAGAAAAAAATTGAAAAAAAAATATTCTGTCTCTGCTGTGGTATGTATTTCAGTCTTGCCCTGGTTGGAGATGACACTGCATCTTTTTTATCTCTATGACTAACTTCCAGACACCCAAATTGCCTCCTAACATATGGAAGATGTATGGGCAGGATTTTTTGTACAAGCCAGACGGCAGCAGATGGGTGAAATATAGAGCACTCTGTCTTTGATTTAACAAAAATAATCTACTTCGCATTTATGGAGGCTGCACGGTTTTCCCATGAAATTTCTACGCAGGCTGACTTCTCTAAGGGCTCTGCTAAAATTTCAAAGAATTTGTAACCTGATTATGCTAATTTTTTCTCCAGTTAGGGAAAATATAGTGTATTTGATGCCCATTTCCTCTCCCTCGACCAGCTCTCTGACATTTTATGCTTTCTCAGAAGAGCATTAGAGTCTTAAAGCCAGAGAAGAACTTCAGCTCCTCAGGTTTCTGGTGGAACAACCACAAAAGGAGTCTGGAGAGCACCTCAGGCTGGTTCACAGAGGACTCTCACTCACACAGAGCAGGAGGCGTCAATGCTGGACCTTCTGCACATGGACAGTTAGCATTGTCTATGTGCACATGGACATTTAGTTGGCCCAAGGATAGCTCTCAAGACGATACTTTAGTTCAATTTCTTAGCCAACAATGATCTGGCCCATGCAGGTGCATGTCCTGTGATGGGATGGTCACAGAAACATTTGGGTGGCAGCCACACTATAGTAACAACTCTAATGTTCTGTCACTCTGGACACGACCCTGAGTTTTACTACTTGTAGGCATGAGAGGCACTGAGAGGCCCATAAGCCACATCTATCTGAAGAGCCAGATGGTTCTGATTCCCAAAATTCTGTTACAAATGTCTGTAAGATGTATATAAGCCAAGGGCAATGAAACTCTTTCAAGCTGAAATTACATGCGGCCACTCTAAATTCTAATTTCATGGCACAATTTTCCCTCTCTGTTGTCACACCCGAGCAATGAGACAAAATACTTTTCGAGATGGGTAGGGAAAAAGAGGAAAAAAAAAAGTAAAATAAAAGAAGGCACTCAAATCTATCCAACTGTGCTGGGAAGTAGACCCCATTCAAGGACCATATGCTGAAGGGATGCTTTCCTCATGCATCAAATAAGGACATGAGGGACACCAGGAGAAGAACAAGGCTGGCCCTGTCTCTGTTCACTCTTGCTGGTGTTGGCAGTGTTGCAGAGCCAACCCATTTCACTAAATGAGCCTTTTCCACTGTGGTGTCCTTTGTGTTCTAGAAGTCTGCTCC
>VXBB01004149.1:101581-127810 GCA_013399915.1 Illadopsis cleaveri | reverse complement strand
CTTTACCAAAGTTTGTTAAAATGAACTTCTCTGAGTGCATGGGGATTAACTGGGCCCAATCTAGACCAAGGGTCAGTGCCACATCCCATAGCTTGACTTTTTTCCTCCTTTCTCCCCTTCCCTCTTTAGCCTTTCAAAAATAGGAGGGGAACTGGAATGCTGAGAAATCACAGGAGCCATCAGGATTGCAAATGCTTGCCAGAATGGAGAGACAGAAAAATCACAGAGACATCTGAGAGCGGGAGGGAATGAGGAATTAAAATCATCAACACCTAGAATTAAACTATCAGTCAACAGAGATTAAGTGCAATGGGAAGCAAGGCAGGGCTATGAAATACCTGATATATTCTATTTCAGCAGCAGGGAAACTCTCCTTTCAGAAACTAGTTAGTGGCCAAATAACTCAGGTTGCTCAGAGAAGCTGTGGCTCCCCCATCCCTAGAAGTGGTCAAGACAAGATTCGACGAGCCTTGGAGCAACCTGGGATAGTGGAAGGTATCCCTGCTCAAGGCAGAGGGTTTGGAGTGGGATAGATTTTACAGGTCCCTTCCAACCCAAAGCATTCCATGATTTTGTGATTCTAAGTTGGTTAAAACACATGAAATAATTGAAACTCCGTGTCCCTCAGTTTGGTTAAGGAAAACCACAATCTTTCCTTCTACTTGAACCCTTTGCAAGTTTGTCAAAGGGTGACATGAGAGAGGACAGGTGGACAGACTGCCTCAGGGCATCCCCCACTCATCCTCACCTGTCATGGAGGGCCACCAAAGAACAAGTGGTTGCTTCTAATGGGACAAGGCTCAAGAAGGTTTCGGAAAAAGATGAAGTAATTGGATGTCTTATAAGAAGCTAGTGGGCAGTAGGAAAGGAGGGAGGTGTGGTTTGCAGGTGGCAGAGTTACTTGTGGACAGTGGTGGGGCACATGGGTGAGTTTAAGTTCAGGCATGCAGCTCAAGAGTTAGACCAGAGACCACAGCAAAGGCCTGGTAAGGACATGGTGAGTCAGACACTGGGCAGTGGGGAGAAACGTTTCTTATTATTGTAAACTGTTTTTTTCCTCCTACGCTGCTTAATTGATCTCTGGAACTCACTACTGTAAAGTATTACTGGGCATGCAATTTTGCAGGAGAAAAATACAGTTGGAAATACTCTGAGTCACCTCACAGAGGATAGATGCATAATGGAAGCACAATATAACATAAACTCTCATACTACAGGGTATACAATCATTACTGCTGACAGGTTTATATAGCAAAATTAGTCCATAATTGCTCAAAGAGAATTCTTCTGTCTTTCTCTGAGGAACCCTTGGAGGAAGAATCTGGATTAAAAGCATTGCTAACTGCAACTCTTCCTATATCTTAACAAATCTTTTCTGTTTCTGACTCATATGGTATGAAAAAAAAATCATATCTCCTGCAAGTTACATAAATTTCAATAAGAACAGAAGTTTAATTTCTGTGAATGGGATTCCTGGGAAAAGCAGAGAGATCCAAACAAATGCAGTGCATGAGCTGTTTTGCAGGGCCATCCTACCTGCAGGCATCTAATGGAAGTGCAGTTGTGCATAGTCAGTGAACATCTCCCATTAAATCAGTGCCTTAATTGCAGAGACCCCTGAGACTTTTTTACAGGGTCCTCTGAGACTCCTCCCACTGAGGTCCATTTGTCTTTGTAGCATATGTCCAGATGCACAGAAGATAGAATTCCATTTTCCTCTTTCTTTTCTCCCTTCCTTCCTTCCTTCCTTCCTTCCTTCCTTCTCTAGAATTAAAGACTATAATCCCAGGCATGCAAGTTAACATTTAGGAAACTGAGAGGCTAACACATCTCAAGGTTCATAGGGCATCCACTGTCCCTGGGGGTGTCCAGTAGGTGCTGTTAATGACCCTTTGGTGACTGGGTTTTTAGGTGCCTCAGGTGATTCACATTCATGGCGAAGATGAAGGGAACCACTGTCTGATTAGCCTGTGGGATTCCTATGTTTTAAGGAAAGAAAGTAGGCTCTTGAGACCTCAACTGGTGTCTTGGACAAGAGATCCTGAATTCTGTGGCTGGGCCAGATAAAAGAGTGAAATGTTGGAAGAGGAAAAGAATAATTATTCTTCAAGATGGTAGAAACATATGATGGAATTCCCCATCCTCTGATAAACGTATCTACAAGCAAGTGATCAAACTGAAATACTTCTGGTTCATAAAAGCTAATCTGCAAAGAAATCTCTCCCCTGTTCCTCCCATCGCCTTCACAACATTATTTTCATTTCTATCTAGATTTGCTTGCTTGTTAGTCTGTGGCCTCCCCCTAAGGATGAAACTGCAGATGGATAAATTATTTTATTTTATTAAATATTATTCTTGGCTTTTTGGAGATGTTTTTTGTTTTGCTTTAATGATTATTCCTTCTGGTGTTATTTCAGTTTTCAATTACAACTTGTGTGTGTATGTGTCTGGTACACTACCATTTTGTAAATGGATGTATGCACTTCTTGTTAATTGATTCCCCAAATAAAATCAAATGCTTGCATTGAAATAATGTATTATATTTCTTGCATGCCACTGAGCTGGATGCCTTCCAGTTTGGCATCTACTGCTGCTCTAGAGATGGACATTTTTCCATTACCCCTGGAGTGAACAGAGATGATGTTATGCCAATTTTCTCTGCAGACCTCATACCGTTGGTTGATGTCTCTGGAAAAAGGTGGCCAAAGTTGCACCTCTAAGTGTGTATTTAAGCATCTAGACAGACAGTTGCTTTTAAAAATATCCCAACAAAACACTGAACTCTCAGCAACCCACACAGGCTTCAGTGAGGGCTTTCTTCCCTGAAGTCAAGCCATTATGAAGGGTATTTTTCAAAACCAGCCCTTGTTGGCCTATATCCGCTCCTGCCAAAACCACTGTCTGCTTGAGAGTTATAGCAGAAACGAGAATTAATCCATAACTGGTCCTTTAGCCAGTTTTTGCAATCCAACTTTTTTTTTTTCAGGCTTTAGCTAGAAAACAGAACTGAAGTCCCTGATGGTGGGACCATGCACTTCAGCAGGTTTCAGCAGGTCATCTAGTCCTTTTTCAGGCCAAAAAAGGAAGACAATCCCCTTTCAACTGTGATTCATTCCACATATTACAAACACCTATCTTAGGAATAAATGAATCATTTCCTGGAGGTGCTTCCCTTACTCTCTCTGCCTTCTCTCCATTCAGGAAACATAGAAGAAAGCTTAAGAGAGACTATAAATTGTAGATAGCTAAAAGGGGAGAGATGAATTCCACTGTGCACTGAAAATCAATGATTGTTGATTCATTGAATTCTAACTTTCAAATGTTGTCAGCATTTCTGTTTTGACAGTTCGGAATTTTATATTGCTAACTACTTCCTGCCATTTTTTACAGACCCCCCCCCTCCAAAAAAAACCAAAAAACAAACCCAAAAAAACCCCTGGCCCATTAAGCAGGTATGGAAATCTGTGATGGTAGTCAGCTGGACAATCACAGGCAACTCAATGTTGTTTTAGACAATGAGAGGTTTCATATTTGATCTTCAGCTGCTATAATGAGTCAAATTTAACATAAGACATAGAAGCACTTGCACCTGCTAGCAAGAGTCCAGAACAGGCCACAGAGATACTCCCAGGGCTGGAGCCCCTCTGCCCTGGAGCCAGGCTGGGAGAGTTGAAGGTGTTCACCTGCACAAGAGAAGACTCCAGGGAGACCTCAGTGCCCCTGCCAGGGCCTAAAGGGACTCCAGGAGAGCTGGAGAGGGACTTGGGACAAGGCATGGAGGGCCAGGACACAGGGAATGGCTTCCCACTGTCAGAGGGCAAGGACAGATGGGATATTGGGAAGGAATTCCTGGTTGTGAGGGTGGGAAGGCCCTGGCACAGGTTGTCCAGAGCAGCTGTGGCTGCCCCTGGATCCCTGGAAGTATCCAAGGACAGATTGGATGGAACTTGAAGCAACCTGGAACAGTGGATGGCAGGGGCTGGAATAGGAGGATCATTAAGGTCCTTTCTAGCCCCAATTTATAAGGCAAGATTCCTCTCTGCTGGTCCTGAGAGGATAACTTAAATGCAAGCCTACAGCTGGATCAAGCCCCTGGCAAAAAACCTTCAAAGAAAAGGAAGCAGAACCTGGAGAGGAAACAGATCAAACCATCCAAGAGATAAGTGTCTGGAGCTCACCTGTGCTGAGAGACTTGAGCTAGCTCCCACTGTGGGGTACATCTCACCCTACAGAGCCAACAATTGAGGTCCTGGAGCACATCTGGGCCATGGCCTGGGCTGAGCAGCCTGCTAATTACACTGGCCTTTCAGCAGGATTAATTATCACTGAGCTGACAAAACACAAATGCTTTTGGCTGCTGTGCTGGCGTGTTTGGGACTTCTGTGTTATGTATTGCAGTCAAGGCCACAGGCATGAAGGAAAATGTTTTGATGATGATTGTATAATAATGTGTGTTGATGTCAATGGCTAAAGAACTGGAAGGGAGTATGAAAAGCACTAGTAGCAACTTGCTGAAAATAAACTGCTCATCTCTGTGAAATCCTTCCTGGTTTAGCAACTGTGTTTTTAACCTGTAGAGTAAAATAATGTCCCCAAGGAAGCTGAGAACCCCCAGAATGATTTAAAAGCTCTTAATCCTTCATATCAAAGTACAGCATAACATCAAAAGATTATTGAACCTTAATATAAAGGGCTACTTATTATTACCTGGTTATCTACTGACAAAGTTGAAACCAACATCTTGTCATCTTCTGGCTGAGCATGGTAATGTTTAAGAATTGGAGACACATAAACAATAAAAAACACAGGATCATACAAGGAATTGAAAAAGGAGGTAATTTATCTTACTTCAGTATTGATCATTCCTCAGCCACAAAATGCAGTACAGAAATGTCAAGCATTCTGGTGTTGCTCAGTGTGACCAAGTTTTCTGATGTAATCATCTGGGGGGAGCAGATGCCCTTATGAATGATGCTTTCTCTAAAGGTGGTACAGCACTGTAAAGATGACAGCATTAGTGAAGCCCAACCATCCATTACCCTCCAATTCTGTCCCCAAAAGAAATTCAGGAGATGTCATTCCCAAAAGTTGCAGCTAGGGGTTTAACTCATGAAAAATGAAACATGAAAAATCTCTTCCTAATTCCCATGCATGTACATTAGTGACACTAATTATATCACATGATACAATTTACCTAATCTGAGTTGTGTTTTTCCCTGTATCTCTTTCTTAAATGGTGGCTGACATCTGTTGAAATGTAAAGCTACTCAAAAAACAAGAAAAAACTAGAAACCCTGGTTTCACAGGGAGGGTACTTTTGTGCTTAGGTCATTTGAGTTCCCTTTCATAGACCTGAAGGTGGGTGAGTCCAGTATTTTCATCACAGCATCCTTAAAGGTTTTGAATTGGAATGGACCTTAAAAATCATCCAGATCCAACCCCCTGCCACAGTCAGGGACACCTTCCACTATCTCAGGTGGCTCCAAGCCCTGTCCAGCCTGGCCTTGGACACTTTCAATGATCCAGGGGCAGCCACAGCTTCTGTGGATAACCAGTGCCAGGGCCTCCCCACCCTCACAAGGAATAATTCCCCTCCAGCATCCTATCTAACCAAGGCTTTTTCCAGTGTGAAGCCACTCCCCCTTGCCCTGCCACTGTCTGCCATGGGAAAAGCCAATCTCCCAGGGACTATTTTGCAGAAACTTTGAGGGTTGCTGACCATATGGGTACAGCTGAGTGTAGGCAGACATCCTGGTACCCTATCCTTGCTCCTGACTGCCATGAACCAGGCCCAACTCACCAAAATATCCCCAGTCCTAAAGCCAGTACAAGTCCCAGCAGTTCTGCTTGGATGATATATCCACTGTCTGCAGAGGTTGGCAGCTGGGAGACCTTAAAAAATCCCCCAGGATTTATTCTAATGTCCAAATCTGACATCAATATAAGTAACCTGGTGCAAAAAACCACTGATGCGGAGGTCTACTTAATTTATTAGTTGGCAGACATAAGCATTTGCTATATGCCAGTTGCAAGGGCATTTTTGCAGCTAGACTTTGTGCATCCTTTTCCTTTTGAATACTTGTAAAGGTCATATTGGTCTTGGCTACTCATTTATTTCCTTTCTCTCATTGAATTTTTAACAATTACAGGCGTTCATCCAAAGCTCTGGGCTCCTCTACACTGCATTAAAATTCACAATGTCATTTGCTTTCAGTAAATATATTCAAATGAGCTGCCTTCACAACCATAAATGACTCACCATACAATCAATCATAATTGCAGGACCCTGAATTTCTCCTCTACATGTTGTCCTTTAGTGCCCAGAAGAAACACATGATATAACTGTTACCAGAAGCTGGTTGGGGAAAAGAAATTTGATGTGATCATTTTTATTCTCTAAGGAAAACTTGGTAAGTTAAATACAGGACCAGTTTTGGCTGGAAAATGAGACGGACGCATGTAAATTTTATATTACCACTCAGAGCTCTGAGTTCCTGTACTTAAGAAAACTTATCTTTCTAATCAATTATTAAGTTTCAAAATGGAACATGCGCTTCTCTCTTACTTTCCCATAAACCTCCCTGACAATTTTAAACATACATATTCACATGCAGAATGTCTGCTTGTTAAAACAGTACATGGTCAAAGCTTCCAGCCAGATAAAAATGATCAAGACAGCCTCTTACAGGATATAGAGCAATACGCCAGGGAAATAAGTGCCTAATTAAAAATTATCCAAAATATTTTTAATTTTAATCTAATTTTTCTCACAACTCGGCACAGTAAATAAAATACGAATAAGATAATAAGAATCTAATTAGTCCTTACAGATAACAGCGGAACTATTGCCTTCCTCTGTGCTCTTGATAAGGTCAGGAATAGGTTTATCACTAAATCACAGAGATAAGAGTTAGAAGAGATCCATCAAGAAATCCTCTTCTCTTTATATGTGCAGAATTATTCCCTCCAACATACTTTCTGAGGCACTATCTGGTCAAGCACTTAATGTCTCAAGCACTTAATGACTCAAGGCTCCAGTCACTTCCCTTGAGAGATGACTTTGTTACCTAGCAGATCTCAGTGTGAGGGACTGAGTTCCAAACTAAATTTTACTTTTCATGTTGCTAGAGAGTTAGTCTGTCTCAGCAATGGTTGCCTTGAACCCCGTGCCCTTTATCATGTGAAAAACCCATCCTGTGTTCATACAGCTTTGTACCTATAGTTCAGATCCTGGTCAACTTTGCTACTTTGCTCTTTCCCTCAAGGCTGATTTAAGTTACTGTCAGCATTATTTAACCTGCTGGTGCTTGATAGATATGTTCTCTGGAATGGTTAAATTCCCAATAGTCAACAGTTTTCCTCTACAGCAAAGCTTATGAGAAACAAGCAACAAATATTGTTAGAAGTGAAGAAATATGGGGAGGTTGTATCTGTAGATCTCAGCTGTAGATATCCCAAAGGATGAAATAAACAAGTACAGTGCCTATCAGCTTCCCCCTCTGCTTGTTTCATGCATTACTTCTCTTCTTTTGGTCCCATCCAAAGACCTCTGAACCAAATGGAAAACTTTCACTGACTTCAATAAGATTTGGGTCAACTCCTTAAGGGTTGTGATTTTGTCTTCCCAAAGTATGTCGCCATGATTCAGTGGGAGAGTTCAGCACACGGCTGCCTCCAATACTGGAGTTATCTCAGGGCTTTTGCTGAGGTTTTTCATACTCTAGACAAGAATGTGCTTAACCAGGCTGTTGATTCTTTATATTTAATACCAAGTGGGCCCTATGGAATGCCAAACATCATAATTTTAATATTACATATTTTATCTGTATCAGATGTATAGAGGATACATTTTATATGGCAGTAATTCAAAACACAAAGCCAATTATTCTGCTGGTATCATCCTGTGTATTTACACTGCTCAAAAATGTGTCTTGTGGCTTTACAGCAGCTTGCTAATACAAGATTCTTTCACTAACCTGTCTCAGAACATCAAACAAAAGCAAAATCAAATAGAAATGTAAACTTCATAGCCTGTGATATATGTGGATTATATCCAGTGAAAACATTTTTGATAGAACAATTTCATGTTTAAAATGAAGGCTGATTGAAGCTGGAATATTTTGTAGGAACACAACCATTTCAATGACATTTTTATGGGAAAAATGTCTCAGCAAATTGCTTTGATTTTCTTATTTGTGTCACTAACATAAAAATTATTTGTTTTGAGAAAAGAAAAAATGCGTTTTCAAATTTACCATACTGTTTTGTCTTGACATATAGCAATTACTGAATTCATCATGTAGTTTAATATAGTGTATTATATTCAATATTTCATTACAGTGTTTTTCAAAATTGCAAAGAGGCATTTCTACTTTTCCAAAGTAGTACATCAATAATTCTTCATGAGACTTTCAAAATTTCTCATCCCTGAAAGTCTCTCTTTAATCTTTTCCAATTTTCTACTCTAGTCCAATATACAAACATAACTTTAGCATGTTCACAGCCCTCACAGAAGCTTGAATTTCTGGGCACTTGTAGTACCAACTCAATCACATGTATTTGCAGATTGAAGCTTCTACAGATAAAGCCAACTGCAGTCAAATTTGTGCACATTAGGTCCAGATTCTCGGATACATCCTGTTGCAATCTGAGCTAGTACCTTCCTTCCTCATGTTTATCCTCATCCCTGATTCTGAAACTGCAGTTTCAGTCACAGAATCATAGAATGGCTTGGTTTGGAAAGGATCTTAAAAATCATCCAGTGTCTCTCCCTGCCATGGGCAGGGGCACTTTCCACTGTCCCAGGTTGTTCCAAGATCTGTCCAACCTGTCCTTGGATGCTTCCAGGGATGGGGCAGCCACAGCTTCTTTGGGAAATCCATTTCAGGACCTCCCCACTCTCACAGCTAAGACTTTCTTCCCCAAATCCCATCTGTCCCTGGTCTCTGGCAGTGGGAAGCCATTCCCTGTGTCCTGTCCCTCCATGCCTTGTCCCAAGTCCCTCTCCAGCTCTCCTGGAGCCCTTTTAGGCCCTGGCAGGGGCTCTGAGGTCTCCCTGAAGCCTTCTCTTGTGCAGGTGAACATCCTCAGCTCTCCCAGCCTGCCTCCACGGGAAAACTCCTGAGATAAACTTCTGTGAAAATGAGGTCAATTTTAGAAGAAAAATATGCCAAGTCAGCAAGATTATATTCTGCACATAGATGTAGAAAATCATAGAAAGAAACAGGAAAAGGAGAATCCAGCTACCTGGAGGTCCTAGCTGGAGAGCACCTGCTCTCTTTCCTACTCCACTTGCTCACCTCAAAACGTAGTAGTGGAAGCACATTGGAAATCCTGCTCTGGGATTCCACATTGTAGTGCATGGTAGTGAGCCACACATGGCCACGTCTTGTTTATGACAGATGGTTCTTCCCAAAAATATGATGTGCAAGATTGTGCTGACTTGGACAGTTTTGCATAAACTGAGGGGGATTGACAGGGTGTAATATACATTTTCTGTTTACTAAAAGTCTAGAAGAGAATGGGCCAACCCCAGCAAAGAACAGCCTGTTTCAAAGATATTATGGCTGAAAAATGTTGTTTCTCACAGAGATCATCTCTCTATAATAAGCTTCATGGTGATCCTGTATGGTGGGGGAAAAGAAAAAAAACCAACTATGCAGATTAGGAAAGGAGTCAATCACATGATTTTTTATTTGTATGCTATCATGGAGATGTCTGTGAGAGGAAAAGAAAGCTTCTGCTTGTCTCCACAGCTCTGCACAAAGCCAGCCTAGCTGGAAACAAGCTACCTCATGGCCTAGAAACTGCTTGTGGGAACTATGTGGAATTCAAATGCAAGAAGGAGGATTTCTCAGTGATGAACTGGCACCCTCAGAGAGGGTGTGTTGATGGACAATTTGCAACAGTCAGCTGTAAATTGGACCAAACAAAGTACGCATGCAACCTTGCTGGAGTGATAGCTTGGAAGGGCCATACTGAAAATCCCAGTGAGGACTCTGTAGCTCACATGGGGAACTTGTTCTATCTTTGTTGGATGTATGCTGAGTGGAGAATGCATGCATAATACAGGGTTGACCAAAAAACGTTTTCTAAATCCTAAGGATTATAATTCATCATGAGATATTGGGGGTTGTTCTGATGTCCCTCAACAGTAGGGATTAGTGTAGGTCTGGTGGGGTTAATGCAGCAGAACTGATTTGTGCCAGCTGAAGATCAACTCCCATTTAAAATGTTTTACTGGAAAAGGAGAAATTAATTGTTTTGCTTCAGATTTTTCCAGATGTTGGAGACTGGAACCTGCTACTGAAACAGGATCTCTCATCCCCTTTAGCTTTTAAGATTACACAGCAGACAGACAGACAGACAGACAGAGCATAGAGGGCATTTTTGTTGCAGCTTCTATTTTTGTCACTTCCTCTGAACTGTGTAAAACCTCCCATGACTAAAATGTCTTTCTTTGGCACAGGGGAATCGCGTCTTTTGGGATGATATAACTGAGTTGCGTGGGAAGCATTTTTTTCCTAGGCTAAGAAACTGATATTAAAAAAAATACCGTTACATTCCAAACTGAGATCTTTGGGAAAGTTCGTGAAAAATAGGAGAGATCTATCCTCAAAACAGCCAATTAATTCACTCTTAGGTTAAAATGTGGGACTTTTCAGCATTTCAAAGCCCATGTTTTTAGGTACTTGGAAGGAGCCTCCATTTCTGTAGCTGTCACATTGATTGGAACTTCTTCAGAGAAAAGAATTTAAACCATATGTGCTTCTCTGAACAATTTAATTTCTATCAAAGCTAACGTTTGTTGATGACAAAACATTTTGCTTCAAAAATTCCTCTGATGATAAGAATTCACTAAGCAAAGTTTACATAACCATTTTGGAGACCTTGACAGAAAACTCATGTCTTGAATGCAACTGAAATCTGACTGCTTGAAGATGACTGTGCCTTTCCCTCTGCAATTAGTACCGATGAGTTCTGGACAGAAAAACACTTCCAAAGTTCCTCACTGGCCTCACCAGGTTTTTCTCTCAGACTGTATAATCTCATGATTACATGGTGATGTTGATGCAACATGACATGGTGTGTCAGTGGATTTTCTAGCTACTTATTTTGTACCACAGAAGGGAAAACCCAGCAGCCTGGATGCTTAAACTGAAGCAGAATTAAGAAAAAGAAAGAAATCTGATAATCGTTATTGAAGTCTACTTGCAAGTAACTGGCAGCTTTTCCTGAAAGTTTCAGCTCGTGATAGTGCTCACAAAATGCTTTGCAGCCTGCCAGTCCACTCAATAGATATCTCAGTCAGGCTGTTCAGTAGACACCTGTATTTAGCAATAATTCAAAAGAATGCTTGACTGGTTGACAAAAACTCCCCCCTGTATCAACCTTGTGTATGGTCACACAGATGAAATCTTCGAGCTCGTTATTACATAACCTTGGATATTCCCTCAGCTGTCCTGTTGGCTTTTTCATGCTGTTCTCAGAAGTGGTGGCTTTTCTGATCATGAGTGCAAGGAGTAGGGAGAGTGGCCTTGCAGTCATTAATTAGGTCATTTCTATGGGCTTGTCAAAAAGGGTATTGCATCCCTGTAACCTGAAGTTGCAAAATTTTGCTGAAGATCTTACCCTGCAATCAAGAAAATACATTTTTCTCCCTTTCTTTGAAAGAGAATGCAATTTAGGAGTCCTATTAGGAGAATAAAAAAAAAGTCACTTCAGATAACATAACCAATAAAGCTTCCTCCCTAGCTTTTCTGAGAGAAAGGTTAAATCAGGCACAACAAAAGATCAGGGGAGATACTGAATGTTGACAACATTGTTGAATGACAGATGAACATCCCTGAACACTCTCTGGTCACAGAGGGAGTGCTGCATCCAGCATGAAGAATGGCTTTTGAGAAATGTCAGCTGGCAATAACACAGTGTAGTGTGTGAGGGAGCACTGAAAAAAGAGGGAAGAAACCAACTGAGATGGGATACCAGATTCAGTTGTGCAAAATTTGCTATAATAACTACCTAAAAATTGTAAACAGACTTGATTTTAAACCCCTTTGCAAATAACATAAGCCAGGACTTGTCAAATTGCATGGTTTTCCTCCAGATCATGTGTTTTTTGGGGGGGAGTAGACCTCAATTGTTTCTCAAGAAGCAGTGTTGATATGGTACCTTAGCTCTGCACCATGAAGGTATATGGAAGAGTTAGCATGAACTGGCTCCTCCCAGAGGTGAAAGAATTCCTGAAATCAGTATTTGAAATTGTTCTATCTTTGGAAAAGCAAATGGAAGTTGAGCATCTCCAACTTTAAAACCATAATTGCTATTATTTGCCTATTTCCTAAAAGTGCTACAGTGCAAACAGGTCTATCAAGGTAACACTTAAGAGTCAGTGTTTAGCCCTAGCCGTTGTGAACTATCTTGTGTGGTCAACCAAGCCTGTTTTTCTAAGGTCATTCTTATAAGTGGGAATAAAATCTCATCTTCAGATTTACCTAAACTTCTTAAAAAAATTCGAAACAAAATTACTGAATGAGGAAATGACGTCCTGATTTAGAATGCTTGAGATGTAGCAGTCTGAGCTGTGATTTTTGGAAGTGTTAACTTTGTATGATTTTCAGATGAAATCAAGAGGAACAGGAGGGTGTTTTTTAGCCACAGTTTCACACCTTCATCTCTGGTGAATGCTCACTTTGCTGGTCTGGTCTACACTGATCTTAAAAGACAGCTGCTGCTTTCTGACAACTCTTTGGAGTGTAAAGTGATGCTCGTTTTAGTCTTCACCTTGCATTGGTCAGAGGAATCAAACTCATCTTCAAGCTGTAATGGCCTGGGAGCACCCTGAAGGTGAATTGTGCTCATGTCCATGTCCATGTCAGTGCCCGTTTGCTGAGACTTAAAACACCTCTCCACTTACAAAGAGTCCCAGAGGATCCTGTGTTGGATTGGGACCACAATGATCATCAATGTTCAGCTCCTGGCTGTGCAGAGACACCCCAACAATGCCACCCTGTGCATCCCTGGGAATGCTGTCCAAACGTTCCTGGAGCCATGTCAGCCTCGGGGCCGTGCCCATTCCCTGGGAAGCCTGGGCAGTGCCCAGCACCCTCTGGGGGAACAGCCTTTCCCTGGTGTCCAAACCAACCCTGCCTTGGCACAGCTCCAGCTGTTCCCTTGGGTCCTATCAGTGGTCACGAGAGAGAAGAACACAGCACAGGCTCAGGGCATGGGTTTGGATGAGCGACCCCATCTGAGGTGGGTCAAAGGTGATCATCTGATGAAGTCATTACAACATATCCTTGTACCAAAGGCATAGGCAGCTCTGTCACTCCCAACTCCCTTCATTGACAGTACATACAACCCTTGTAAAGCAGAATTCAACTAGCCTCGTTTAGGTGCCTTCTGCAGATCAGAAGAATCATGCCCCAAAAAGTGCTACTTCTAGAGAACAAGCTCAGATGTATCTGTATTGTTGATGTCTAAAGCTGGGCAGAATGACTCCATTTTAGGTGGATTTAAGATATGATACTGTGAGTCTGAGACCATGCAACCCATGGCCACGTGATGGTTAGACAAAAAAAATAAAATACTGGTGCAATGGTCAAAGGCAAAGCAAACAGGATCAGTCTTTACTCAGGTATTAACACAGCTAAACAACCTGTGCAACTAGCTGACTCCTTCCAAACAGCTCAAAATTCAGCCAAGAATCCTGAAGGCTTCATCACCAAACTAGTGAAAGCTTTGAAATCTAAAGATGCTCTTGAGACAGGCAGTCTTTGTAGGCCACCAGAGTAGTAATCCACAAAATCTGGTGAACTGCTAGCTTGACATACTATTAGTATGTTTTATTAACTTGTCATGGAACATTATTAGTTTAACTATAAGAGTTAGAGATGGATAAACATGTGTAGTGAAATTTGGACTTTGTCCTTCAGCTTCTGCAATATTCCTGTCTTAAGCCTTATGAAGACTGTGAAAAGCAGGGTCCCTGCATATGTACATGTGGGTTTTCTTCTCCCAGAAAATTAATGCCATTTACCTTGGATTAACTTGGAGAGAAGCAGGACAGTGTTTATTGGATAAGGCACGTTAATACCTTCACAAATAGTGACCTCTTGCACACTGTGGATGCCGTCACATATACAAATCCGGTTAAAAAGATAAACAAAGACAGAGAAAGCATTCAGTTGTCAAGAATGCATAAAGAGATGAGGGATCACAGCTGAAGAAGAGCTCTAGGTCTGTTTTAACTCTGCTTTTTCTCTCTATCTTCCTGGAGCCGGTGTGTGGCATAGATTCATCTTTATCTTCATGTCCCTATAAATGTATTTTTTCCTGTTCAGGCATGATTTATTTATTTAATTTTTTTCCCCCTATTGCAATCATATGTTGCCACTTCCAAAAGCAACTCTGAATTTTTTTATTTTTTTGTTGATAACAGAAGGCAGTGTTAGAAGGAAAATGTGAGGAGATTAAAAAAAAAAGAAAAGAAGTTGGTCATACGATTGTAGTGTCTTGAACCTAAAAGGGAAATACAACATCAAGTAAGGGATATTTCTCTGCTGCTGCAAGTCTTTTTCAGCAGTGTCAAATTTAATCTGGTTTCAGCCACAGGCTGAAGAAGTGCATGTTCTAGTTACCTCAGAAAGTCATTTCTTCTGGGAATATTTTAGTAAGGACTGCAGTACATTTAACCTGTCTTGCCTTACTTGAACTTTGAACCACTGCATGCTGTGCAGCTGTGGGTGAAAAGCCTGTCCTGAATGGGCAAAAGATTTGCACTCCTCCCTCTCCTGTCTCTTAGAATGGATCTGAAATAAGACGTCTCCAGGTCAACATCTGCAGGTCCCTGGGGAAGGAAATCACCACACTCAGACCACTCCTGAGCAGACTGCTGGGAGGAAGGGGGACAGGAACAGATGCTGATCCTATTCTGTGAGTTTGGCTTTTTGTTTTCTGGGAGTTCTGCCTGAAAACAGAGTCCTGCTCAAACAGCATCTTTGGGAGCTTTCTCTGTTTTGTTAGTATGTTTTGTAAAGTGTAACTTTGTTTACTGTGCTTCTGCTTTAGTTTGTGTTCCTTGCTTTTCCAGCCAAACTGAAGAACTAATTCTTTGCCCAGCCCAAGTGCTACCCACAGAATGGAGGAACAGAAGAGAAATGAAAAGGAGAATTAAAGAGTGAGAAAAAATTTTACTCCTAGAGAAGAGATTTCCGTGGAGAGTCTCATGGTGTGTCTCTATCCTGATGGGTACGGATAGACTGAAGATGTCTTTCACAAGCAGCCCCAGAATTGAAATATGTTTTAATTCAGAGAAGTACAGGATCTTGTTTGGGTCTGGATGACAATTGGGTCATATTAGGTCGTAGTTAACTCTGAGCCATCAAATCTGCTGTAAATGCATCTGAAATTTCAATCAAATAAGGAGCCTGAGTTAGGATCTTAGCTGGGAATCTTAACTTTCCTACCTCAGGGGTAGGGTCTCAGTCCTATGCGTGCACGAGGGCAAGCTATCCTCTGTGTCTTTTTTTGTCCTGTTGCAGAGTGGGACCATTCACCTGAAATCATGGTGAAATCACATACATTCCTATCAATTGAGTTTTCCACTAAAATCTGTGGACACAGACCCTAGGAAAAAGTGAAGCCTGCAAGAAGCAGGCATTTGAAGCTCATTATTTTCCTACATCTTGAGCATCACCTTCACAGAAAAACATATTCCCGGTAAATTTTACAAAACTGGACTCTGGAGTGCTGTCTTTTAGAGCACAGCTCATAAATATTACAGTGGAAATCGGAGTTTTGACACTTGAGACACGGTCTCTATTTGACATTGCCATGTTTTGGTGGATATTTGGCCTGTTGGAAAGAGCAGAGCCTGTGGTCTTGTTAGAGATTGATTAACAACCAGATTTAATGCATGACCAGGCTGCCATGTACCACGGCAATCATTCCATGCCTCTGCACTGACTACATGACCTCAGCAATAAAAACACTGTTAAATGCTGAGAGCAGCTAAAATAGAAAAAACCCAGAAATGCAAAAGCTGAGAGTGGCACGGGATTTTCCCCACTGTTTTGCAAATGAATCTTCACCAAACTACTTGCCAGAAGTTTTTGAGCAGGTTTGAAACCTGCTGACTCAGAATCTGAATTGTGGCAAAGTCTAAGGACCATGGTGGGGCTGGGAAATCAGAGTGAATATCATCTCCTCAAGTTTTAGGTTGCTTTAATAATTTTTGTTTGTTTGTTTCTTTGGACATGTGACTTTATGCAGTGAAAATAAGTTACTCAGCTACCAGAAGACTGGTTTGAAGCAAACCAGGAACACATGAGTGTGTGGAGCAGAGGCTGGTGTTTGCCCTGGGCCACATCTTACAAACCCATGGCCAGTGTCATGGGGCCAGGACTCACTCCTCATCACAGGATATCCCGAGTCAGAAAGGATTCACCAGGACTACTGAGTCCAACCACTGTCACAGAACCACCCTCAAGGATCCCACCACATGCCTGAGTGTGTTGTATGAATATTTCTTAAACTCAGCCAGGCTTGGTGCTGTGACCATTCCCTGGGAACATGTTCAGTGCCCAACCACTCTCCTGGGGAAAAACCCTTTCCCAATATCCAATCTAAACCTCCTCTGACACAATTTTGACCATTCCCTCCAGCCCTGTTCCTAGTCAAAGAAAGCAGAGATCAGTGCCTGTCCCTCTGATGTCCCTTGAGAGGAAGTTGCAGACCCCAGTGAGATTTGAGCTCAGTCTCCTTTTGTCCCAGCTGAACAAGCCAAGTGGCCTCAGCAACTCCTTGTATGCAAAGGAGTATACAAGAGTAAGAAAAAAACCACCTTAAATAATTTTTCCTGTCCATACTACACATCCTTTGTGAACAGTCTGAACTGAGTTTCTTGCCTTGGCTTCAGGTCTCTGCTTTCTTTCGGGAACCATCAAAATCCTCTTATTTTCGATGTAGTTCAGATAAAGTGCATATTGACCCAGGCTTTACTTTGTAATGACACATATAAACTCCTCTGATGATGCAGAAAATCGCCAGGAAGCCTCTAATGACTGACAACTTAGTAGTCTGGGCTTTCTGCTCTGCTGAGAGATGGTCTCTCCTACGGCATACTTGTGAGCATGGGTTCAGCACTGAGTCAGATGGAAGAGATCCAGCAACTGAATCACCAGTGCCAGCATCTGACATCTACCTACCTGGTAAGTTTATCCAGGCTCAGCTTGGGAGGTCTGCTCGGCACAAACCCCATCATGGCAAATGTGTTAGAGCACTTCTCAAGCTCCTCCTCTTGCCTCCAGGAAAATAACTTTCAAGATTAAAATAGTGGAATAATGGCTGAAACCCTCAATATGCTCCAGGAGCAGTAGTTTCCTTTTCTGTTCTCATGCAGAGCTGAGAATGGAGCCCTTTTGTTTGTTTGTTAAAACAGGATGGACTATTATATTCTTCTCTGGAGACACTTTTACATTGAGTTACAGATAGTGGAGAGATAGTGCACTACAGATCAACTGTGAAAACTTATTTTCCTTATCCCACAGCGATAAATGCATTCCATAAACTGCAATTAAAGAGGCAATTTGGGAGTCTAGATAAATGAGTGGCAGTCCTCCAAATATGTTGGCTTTTGCTTTAAGAAAGGGCAGAGGTGTTCTTCATTTTGGCAGTGCTTGTATGCCTCCTTGTGCCAAGCAGGGCCCACTGAAGCTGGAGTGGTGTTGCCTTCAACAAAGCTGTAATGTCTTAGCATAGCAAACTGTCTTATATTTTTTGAGAGCTCTTCTCATTATCCATTAAATCAGACTTAAGAGACAGGGCTAGTGTTGGCTACCAGCAGCTAACACAAACCTAAATTGTGCTTGTACTGGGTGCAAAATCAAAATTGAAATTGTGCTGATAACTTGCAATATGCAGCTTATCTTTGCAGGGTTCATAGTTGAATTGGTTTAAGAAATTAGGGGAATTTTGGTTTTCCGCATTTCAGAACTAATATGGGGAAGGGAGTCTAAGGACAGCCTGCCTTTCACTCCTCATTTAACATTGCCTGATGCTGCTCATGTTGCCTTGATTATGTGACAGCAAAAGCTCCACATGACTTCCCAAATCCTTATTAAATTTGCAGTGTCTCAGTCCTGTAACTCTCCTTGTCCAGCAAAATAACCAAAACAAAACCAAACCAACAAACATTTTCTAATCTTCAGTGACATGTTGCCAGTTCAACCAAGGTTTCTGGGTTTGCTGAGTCTGAAATGACAGTTCTGTCCTGCAGTCCTAGGCATTCATTTCAATAAATGCCATCAGATATGCACTGAAAAGTCAGAAGTTGATGGAGAAATGACAGATACATTGCATTAGAATATGTAAATATTATGCAGAGTTTTCATGTTTTTGATGGTGATACCAGGAAATGTTTCCATTTCAGAGTCCAGATGGAAAAATCTGGATAAAAATGTAGAGGAAATCTCATATAAAATTCTGCTTCCACATTAAAAGCTCCATCTATTTTCCCAGCTAAGCTATTTTTGAAGGATACAAGAAGAGATAGGTGATGTAAGAAAAGAGGAGCTTGTTTTAAAAAGTGATATCTACTGATGCATATGTGTGTTTGTGTTATTAGTGTTGAAAAGAACTTTTACCCTTGAGAGTGTAAATTCATTTATAAAAAATGAAGAGAGTCAAGCAGATCTATGTTTCGAAGCCAGATCACTTTTTTTCCAATAAAAAAGAATTATAATCAACATTTTTATGGAATGTAAAGCTGTGTAATTCCAGTTTTCCCTCATTTTGCCAAACTGAAGCCCACTTTGTTGCTGTGCCAGTGTGAACAAAGGCAGGGATTTGCTGGTGGTTACTCACAGGCTCAACCAATCCAGGATCTACAACCAATTTCTCTCCTCTACCAGAATGCTTTCTCAGGTAATATAATTTTTTTATTGGAGCTGTTTTGACTGGTGCACAACTAGGCAGAAATATCATCTTGGATTTGAAAATTAGCTCACCTACCTGAGCTCATAATCCTGTGTATGTCCTGTGTCAGTTCTGTAACTGAGCTGGCTCCTGGGGGGTGTGGGCTGTGCTGCTGTGGTGGGGCTGTGTGTGCTCGCTGCAGGTGAGGATCTGATTCCTTCCAACAGCTGCTGCCATTATGTACTCAAATAACACCACAGCCTTTACATTGCTTTGTTTGCACATTTTTTGCTATTAAAGTATAAAAATCCCCCACCCAGCTGTGTTTGTCTTTCTTTTCTTTTTTTTTTTTCATATTTCCTTTCCTTTGGTTTTCTCATCAAAGTTTTTGCCACCTCTTCCATTTTTCTTTTCCCAGTGCATGTATCCTTCTGTTTCAATGTCTATATGGAGAAATTCTGCTGCTGTATTTTGTGACCTTTCCTTCTTTCCTTCCCTTTTTCTGCTCACTGCCCTGTGAACTTCCCCAGGCCTATCAACACCACTGATATAAAAAGGATGCTCCATGGGAAAAAAACCATAAGAACTTGATGAGCAAAAAGGGATCTTCATGAATGTAACTGGCTGTCCAATATTTAACTCAATATCTACCTGCCAGGTCAACTTGCTGTAAAAAGTACTTCCCACCTACTGGATTCTCCTCCTCCTCCTGGCAGGAGGATGCTCACTGCTGCTTGGCTTGTAATATGGGTGTACAGTGTTTGATTAATGGGGCAAAGGACCCTAAAAAGTCCATGAGGGATGCCACGGACAGGTACATGGGGACAGTCCAAGTTTGTTTTAGTTTGGTATGGGTTTTTATTTTGTGTGGGTTCAGAGCCAGAATCATTGCCTCAGGCTGGGTGAAGCCAGGTTGGGGAGAATATCCAGCTTGGGATGAGACTGTAGTTTATGTACCCACTTTCACTGATTGTACCTGAATGGAAGCCTTTTCCAAGTAAAAACTGTTTACAGGACCTGAGCTGCTTGCAAAACTTGGCAGCTGGGCTAGGGAGGAAGGCAAGAGGACAAAGCAGTTGCTTTTGATGATTTTCTTTCAGTGTTTCTCTAGTGGATAAATTTTGACAAAATGTCTCCTTCTTGGTCCACTGGTCACAGTTCCCAGTGGAGGTATGGAAGTGGGCAGGGTCTTTTTGAGCTATGTCATGCCATTGTTTTCCATAGCTGAGGATTTATGTAATAGCACTGAGCACTCAGAGAACAAACTATTCTTTTGCAAAAAGCCTAAACACGAGACAATAGTGCCTACTGAACCACAGAATCATAGAAGGGTTTGATTTAGATGGGATTTCAAAGATCATCTGGTTCCACACCCCTGCCCTGGACAGGGACCCCTTCCACTATCCCAGGTTGCTCCAAGCCCCATCCAGCCTGGCCTTGGACACTTCCAGGGATGGGGTAGCCACAGCTTCTCTGGGCAACCTGTGCCAGGGCCTCACCAACCTCACAACCAAGAATTTCATCCTAAAATCTCATCCTACTCTGACATCCTTGTCAGTGTGAAGCCATTGCCCCAGTACAAAATATACAGGAAATGTGCTTTCTGTTTCTGCTTTCAGGAACCTGAATAGACTGGAAGTCTAATGAAGGCTGTACTTTCAAGACCCATAGATTTTTGTATGTGCATTTTGGTTACCTTTACTAAGTCACATGTATTTTCCACAGACTGGGAAACATCAGCTACAGGCAGAAGGCCTTGCTGAAGGATGAGAAAAGTTCAAAATAGCAAAATGGATGCTTCCTCAAACCCAAAGGTTTTGTGTAGAACACATCATGATTAAAAAATAAACAGGGAGCCCTCACAGGTTTGAAAGATATGTCTGCCCTATTGTAAGCAGGATGTTACCTTGTGTGAGACTAATAGGACTGAAGTTGGAAACAGTGCTACCAGAGCAGTTGGGCTGGATCCACGTAGATCAGCCTTCTAGGCACTCACCCAGTATTTTGGGCAAAGGCTGAGCTCACTCTCTGCTGTGTTACTGCTGCTCGAACGAGGTGGTTTGAAGCAGTGGGTGCATTCCATGAGCTGCAATTACAGCTCATTTGCTCCGTGGTCATGCCAACAGTCACTTGTGTTGTTCAGGGCTGCCCGTTCTGTGACGTGCTGGCTACGGCGGTGTGTTGCAGTCACAAACTCACTGGGGTGCTCCAGCTTTGGGCATCATCAAAACAGCACACCACCAGGTCAGAACTGACATGTTCCAAACATTCCACTTGCCCAATGTCAAGTCCCTCTACTGAGAGGGATTTATTAAGGACAAAATTCCAACACAGGAAAATATTTTAGGAGAGAAGTGGGGCATATACAGTGTAGAAAGAGGAAAGAAAAAGTCTTAGAGCACATTGAAAAATTACCTACCTCAAAAGGTGAAACTTATTTTAAGGTACCCTAATATTTCCAAAATTTCAATATAAGAAAATTGAAGCAGAGTACAGTTGGCATGAAAGAAACAAGGTTGATACTATTTTAGAGCATGACTTTGTGCATGCAATAGCCTCCAGCATGACACAAAGGGCACAAAAATGGAAAAATAAAATAAATACTAGATGAGAAATTTATGACTCAGATGACTAATGATGGGTGACAAAAGCATCTTTCTTTTCAAAGATGTATTAAGACAGCAACCAAATGTTATTATTGGAGATAACTGGGACAGTGGGTAGAGCTGGGAGATAACTTTCTTCACTGTGCTGTGCCTCCTGAGTAGCTGAGCAGAGATTTTCAATAGACAGAGCTGTCATCCTGACACCTTCCCTAGATAATAAATAACCTGCAGATCCATAGCCCTGGTTAAAGGAGCCAGATGCCAGAGTCACTGGGCGAAGTGTGTGGTCTGCACTGTGAAGTAGGTCAGACGATTGGTCTCCTCTGACATTAAAACTCATAAATGATAGCCAGAAATGAACACTCCCCATGTAAACCACCATCCAGAACTATGGGAGTTGTAGGATCATAGAATCACAGAATGGTTTGGGTTGGAATGGACATTCAAGATCATCCATTTCCAACCCTGTCTCATAAGTAGGGACGTCTTCCACTATCCCAGGTTTCTCCAAGCCCTGTCCAGCCTGACCTTGAACACTTCCAGGGATGGGGCAGTCACAGCTTCTCTGGGCCTCAGCACCCTCACAGCCAAGAACTCCTAATATCTAATATAAATCTACACTCCCTCACCTTAATGCCACTCTCCTTTGTCTCACTACTCCACGTCCTTGTGCAAAGTCCCTCTCCAGCTCTCCTGGAGCCCCTTTAGGCACTGGAAGGACCTCTAAGGTCTCTTGAGATCCTTCTCTTTTCCAGGAGAACATCCCCAGCTCTCCAATCCTGGCTACAGGACAGATGAGATCTAGCCCTTGGAATGTCAAAGACAAAGACAGTTATGAGCCAAAATAGACCTGGAAGGCTGTATAGGAACTCAAGCTGTCTCCTTTCAAAATGTTTTGCACAAAGATTGAGCATGCAACCTGCCCAGGGGCTGGAGTTCACAGCCCAGGAGCTCCTGCTGCTGTCTCAGTGCAGATGTAGCTCCTCCCATCACAGAGCAGAGGGTCTAGAGCCTGGGAAAAGGAGAAGTGCTCCAAGTAGGATTTTTATGGGCCTAAATCCAGAACTGTGATGCTGATTCAGCTGTTATTTAGCCCTGCAGGCAGTTATGTTTCAAGGGCACCTCAGGTTTTTAAGGTTAATTTTTTCAGATGCCTGAATTTTTTTCTCACTCCCAATAAATTTTCAGAAATCAACAATAACTTTGGTTTTTCTCCCCTGAGAGGCATGAGCCAATGGGTTTCCTTAAATTACCTCCAAGGCTGTTTCTTTTTGACGTTTGTCATTTTTTACCACACCAGAAGGGAGACCCTTCATTCAAACAACAGAACTCATGCACAAAGGGGATATCCATACCCACCCTTTTCCCTCCATGAGGGTGTCAAATCCCTGTTTCTGGCGTCTCAGGAAACTGCTGTAACCACTAGTCTGTAAAGTGGTGTAGGAAAGAATTCAAGATTCATGGTCAGCCTAAGTGAAGTTTGTACAATTCACTTCCAGCAGTGTAAGGGAGGAGCTGGATCTGCTATCAGGGGTAGAAGAAATTGGAATTTTAAAAGAAAACCACTAAAAATGGCCAAGCAGAAGTGGAAGATTTAGGTAGATATTGTGTTACTGTTCATACAAACAGTTTAGCCAATGTTGGAAAGCAACAGGTTAGTGTTGGATCTCATCTCTATTCAAATCACAGTGAGTGGTATTTTGTCTTCTAAAAGAGATTTTAGTTTTTAAAACCATAAAAAATCCCACAAAAAACTCCCCAAATTGAAGACCCCATTTTAAGTAAGCATCATTAAAATGCAATATTTGCTGTTTAATTTTGTCTGTGACTGTAAGCTGATTTCTAGCTTTTTTGCTCTAAATATAGTATTTCTTTTCCCGTTGAAGTCAAAAGATGGCTTTTTTGTTCAACTAGGCATTTATACGTACACTAAACCAAATCAGAATATCAGCATGAGCATCTCTGGCTGCTGCTTTCATAAATCTTTCCCCAGCCCTTTCAAGATCCCAGAAACTCCCCCAGAAGCCAATGGAATTTTTTTTTTAATATTCACAGGTCTTGAATCAAATGCCTCAGGAAAAAAAAAAAGAAAAAAAAAAGAGAAAAAGAAAGGAGTATCTGGATGAACTGAAATATTTACGAATAGTTTTTATTTCTGGATTTGTGTTCTGCTTTTCTTTGATCCCTTTGGAATGACCTTAGATTTCTGAACTCTTTCTCCCCTCCCAGGTGCTGCCAAGGGGATGAATCTCTGAGTGCATCCCCAATTCCTATCCTTGTGGGCACTCTAATCCTTCCCCTGAGTCTCAATTAGCAAGAAGCAGCACTTGTGGCTCTCAGAAATTTGTTTGTTGATCAGTGACCAGTAATTTCATGGAGAAAGGCCAGGTAGTTGTTAAAACTGAGCAGATAAGTTTCTGGTTTTCATGAAAGACTCCGGAATTTAATATCTTTGAGGGCTCTGCCCTTCTGTTGAAGTTGATCTGTGGGTTTACAGGTTATTGAAAAAGAATGTCAGGTAGCTAGACAAGCACAAAGTACGATCACACAAGTCCTGTTTCCTTGGCTAAACACTACCACAAATAACTTTTGAAAAAGCAAATTCAATGTACCTGGATTAATTTTATCTCTAGCAGTGATTTAGAAGCAATATACAGAATAACATGCAGGGAGACTTCTGTGTTGGTGATACACATCTAGAAACTTTTCCAGCATTACTAACTTCTAAACTTCTGATTTTGATAGCATCCTCCTCCACACAGCAGCAAATTCAAGTCAGCTAAAGAGATAAGCAGCTTATCTATTTTAAAGTTATTTTTCTTTGCTCTTTCTTTCAGGTACTTCATCAGTTCAAAAGCTCAAGGCAAAAGGATATTCCTGGGAGAGATTCACTAAGTGAGAGGACAGAAGAGCAAAATGCAAACATAGCTGATCCTCAGTGAATTGAACCTTCCTCCAAAGGCTGTCACAAATAGGTACACACACATCTAGCTTTGCTTCTTGGGATTCTTCTTCCTTATGCTTCATATCCTAATTATCTCACCAGTCTGCCTGCAACATTTGATTTGGCATTTTTCCTGCTTCTTGCTTGTAAATTTACATCAGAGAAGAGATAGAGTGAAATTATTAATTAAAATGTATCCACAGGGGTGTTTCCAAAGGAAGGGAGCAGGACTAGTGTATGAAACAGATCCTGCTTTCAGATTTCCTTTTAACACATTTCCATTTTGTTCTGAACCTCACTAATTTGCATAGGCAAGAGGATAAAAGCAGCAACAAACATCTCAGCTGGTTCTGAATTTTTCCCCACTGACAGAATTACATATCTGCTGTTCCTTTCTCTGTGTGTTTGTCTGAGGAAACAGCACGGTGTTCGCTCACCACTCTTGGTTCTTTATAGTGGCATCCCAAAAAGAGGATTCCCCAATGAACTAAGACACAGTGGGTGGAATTTCTTTGAGAAAAACTGTCTAGTGCTGAGCTGTTGTAGAGAAAGAGGGACTTAATCAGCAGTAGAGGAATGAGATGAATTAGTGGTGAACACAATGGACTTGGGTAAAAGTGGACTCTACAATCTAAGAGTTCTTTTCTTTAATGACATAGCCTCAAGGACTCTGTGATTCTGTGAATTGTGGCCTTACCCTATTTGATGTCTGGGCTGATTTTTGTGTGATGGAGCATCCCCCACCATGACCACTGCATGTTGGAGCCATGAGGAGAAGTCAAGAAAAGATAGCAACAATGTCACAAACAGCTGAGGGGAAATAAAGGAGTTATCACAGAATACCCCAAGTTGGAAGGGATGCACAAGGATCATCCAGTCCAGTTTCTGACCCTGCACAGACATCCCAACAATGCCAACCTGTGCCTGAGAGTGTTGTCCCAAATGTTTCCAGAACTCTGGCAGCCTCGGGGCTGTGCCCAGTCCCTGGGGAGCCTAGGCAGTGCCCAGCACCCTCTGGGTGAGGAACATGTTCCTGATATCCAACCTAAAGGATTTCCCCCTTGATTTGTATGTAGGTGCCTGTCTTATCCTGCATCTAAAGTAAATTAGTTGTTCAATAAATGGGAGACACCCTACAGCAGCAAGATAGAGGTAGAAGTTGGATGTGAACAGAGGAGGATGCATGAGAAGATCAGCCCACAGCTGATGTGCTGCTTGGGAAAAAGGTGCAAATTTTTTTCACACTGAGTTAGGAGGCACCTTTTCACCAGGCAGTGGCAATGCACAGAACAACACCTAAATGCAATAAATATAGCAACAGGGATGGGTGGCTGTTAGGTGATCACTACTGTTCAGGTGTTGAAATGTGATCTCACCAGTCTGCCTAAAATGCCCTGCTTTTAAAAGCTTAGTCTCTGAACGTGCATAGTAGGAAAACAAATTTTTTTTGTCTGTCAATATTTTTTTAAATTTGGTCCTTAGCCCAATGTACATACAATCATTCAGTGTTCCATTAGATACTTTCTCCAGTTTTATATTGGGAAGGTTATTTTTTACTTTCTGACCAAAAGTTTTGCTTTTTTTTTAACCTGCCACTTAATTGCTACTTATGACTATCCGCAAGTATTTCATAAAAAATATTCCTTTTAAAAGAAGCAAATTCACTGTAGTGCATCCCCCACAAAAAAGAATCAAGCAAGTGAAAAGAAAAACATGCCTTTCAGAAACTGAAACTGTTAATTGCAACTGGAAATATTCTTTCTT
>VXBB01004149.1:85149-101536 GCA_013399915.1 Illadopsis cleaveri | reverse complement strand
TCTTTCTTTCTTTCTTTCTTTCTTTCTTTCTCTTTGACAAGTATTTCCATTACTTAGCACTTTTTTCTGCTTTTCAGCTACAACACAATAGGGAATCCTTGGTTTTTATTTTTTTTTTCTGCTTAAAAAAGCCCCACAACAATCTGATCAAATCTTTCAATGAACCCATGGCTTCAAAAAAACCCAACTCTAATATAATTTATATGAGTCCTGTAGCACCCAAATGCTCCTGACAATTCAATGAACTTCTGCATTTCACTGGAATTCTTATGAACCATATTGGGTACAGCAGTACTGCTAATGAAACTGGAACTGTATAATTACAACACTCTCAATCCTTGAAGATGCAGGCAGATGTGGGGAAGGGTTCTCCGTTTGTGTCATTGAAATACCATTGCAAATTACCTCTGAGTTAACTACATTTAGACAGAAGTACAGGGGAAAAAGTCTTCCTTGATAATGACAAGACAAAAATATCCATAAAAAGGAAATAAAGCTGACATACTTTTTTTTTTTTTGTGACATACATTTTTTACATGGCTTAAGGGCTTTGCTTCCTGAGAGTTTACATCGTTGTCAACTGTCAGGGCCGTTCCATGCATGATTTATGTATGCATAATAAAGACATCATGGTTGAGGGACTGATCTGTGATTTCCAACTGCTTTGAAACTAACAGCAATAAAATATACAGCACATGAATAATATAGTGTTTAGTTAAAAAAGATCAAATTTTGAAAAATGGGCAGCACATTTATTTTCAGTTGCTTCATCTGCTCTTTTAATTTTTTTATTTTTTCCCCCAGGTCGAATTGAATGACAGCTTTTCAGGAAGACAGGCTGAAGATTTCCAGTCTCTGGAATCATTTAAGGGATAGTTTAGGCCATCTTTGTTCAGATTTAGGACAGGCTGTGAAGGTTTTGGAGCTTGAATTTAAATCAGCTCTTCCTAAACTGTCACAGGACTTCCCACACCATTTTTTCAAGTAGCCTGGTGTGCTGCTAGCCCTGACACAGACCATCAGCAGAGATGGCTGTGGGCACACTCACACCAAGCAGGGATGAGCAGGGCCCTGGTAGCTCTCAGGCCATCATTGGTGAGTTGTGCTGAAATACATCTCACACAGTCCATTAGCCCACATGCATCCCTGCTTTGCTCAGCCAACAGGGCTCGGTCATGGAGCTGGTTATTCCTGTGCTGTTGTTTGTTTACAGCACAGGACAAACGCACTGGGCAGAGAACACCCCTCTGCTGAAGATCTCTCTGACTGATGACTGGATGAAAGGAACCTTTTAATTTTCTATGATAAAATCAAGATGCAGAGATTCAGTAATTAGGATGGAATTCCGCTGTGCTAACCTGTGCTAACTAGTCCCTAGCTCCCACACTCCTGTCCATCCCCATGAAATTATCCATTTTATAATGATAGAACTTCATCAGGTATCTAGGGAAATTTTACTGGTGCTGTGTTGCAGTCACATTTCAAAATTTGCCTCTGTTCAGGTTAATGAATTGAAACGGAGGATTAGGCAGCGCTTAATGACAACAAGAACATGACAAAGGCGCAAAACCCTTCAGGAGTTGTCTCCAAATGTACATTAAAGTTCTCATTTGGCTCTGCAAGTAATGAAGGCGGACAGAGGTTCTTCATAGCCTCAGAACCTATTTTAATTACCCCCTCCCTGGGTAATTATTAACAGGGGAGGAGAGAACTGCCTGAGAGTGTGAATGCTAATGGGTTCCCCTGAGAGTGTGAGTCCAGAACATCAAGGAACATATGATGGGCTAACAGCCTCTCCAACAAGTTGCTGCTGGCTTGGAAGTGGGATGCTGCACTTGAGATGCTGGTGATATTCCTCAATGACTTGAGGACTAAACCATGTCTTTATAAAAGCAAAGGTGTTCTTGTACTAAAATATTCAAGTGGAAGAGAAATTGTGTTGCTAAAACTTGAGTGTTTGACACAGTCAAATGCGGTGAGAGCAAATAAGGAAAGGAAGGTGTAAAGAGGATATGAAGGATGTGAGAGCTGTGTCTTCACCACTGGTTAGGGTGTTGCTGTTTAATAACAGCTGTACATGTGGTCTGTTAAGTGGAAGGAGGCCTCCTGGCAAACCAGAGAAGAGAAACTGGTTCATACTTGTGCCATGTCAAAGGCAGGACAAGGCTTGTAAAGAAAAATAAAAGCCCAGATACTTGTGGGACTAAACGTAAATCCATGCCACAAAAAAGTCAGGTCTTGAGGTGTTATCTCAGGTCTAGTACATCAGGTATTAGGTCATTTACTAAAGTTATTATTCAAAATCATGCACCTTCCTGTTAGCTGGTCCAAGTGTCAGATAAAATTCACCTTTGAATGAGCTGTGATGAGCAGGCACTAAAATAATGTCTTTATTGTTTATCTGTTTTAAAAACGTTTTTAAAACCAGTTCTACTGTGCTAGGAGGGAATTTAACACATAACTGCCAGGGCAGAGGATGAAGTCAGAAGTAATTCTTTCACTTTCTCAGGTATTTTTCTCTGAGGTCCTCCTCCCATCAGAAAGCAGTCTGAGGAAAAGTCTTTTCATGGACATGGCATTGGAATACAAAAACATTATTTCTTTCGTAGCCATTTTGATCTGAAAGTAACTAAAATGGTATTTTACATTTGTTGCTTTTACCACATTTTATGCATTGTGTTCACAAGGCTCTTCTTTTCCAACTTTCCCAACTCACCAGTTGGGAAAGGTGGAAACTTTCCCAGTTAGAGTGAGAGCTGGCTGGTGTTCATCCCAGCTAAACCCAACCCTTGAGCCACCTGGTCAGGTTGGTCCCATTATTGCAATTCAGCCTGTTTCCCACTGGTGGACCTTCTGGAGAGCCCCGTGGAGCCAGAGTAAAACTTCCAAATACTAGTAAGACCGGTATTTGGGACCTGGTTGCTCCCTGGCCACTACACAGGAGCACTAAGTTGTTCACAGGTACATAGAAACAAAGGAGTGATGTGATAACAGGTGGGCACATGAACTACCCCAGATTGGTGTCTAGGCATGCTTATCACCATATGGGCCCTATCTTTTTCTCCTCTGCATTTCACACAGCTAGGGTGGTTTGGGTTCTCATAATTAAGCTGATGAGGGTATCTGTAAGACAGTTATTTCTAGTGAGAGATTTGAGAGAATGCTTTGATAGGCTGTCTGGAGGAGGACTGATAAGGCCAAATGCCCTCTGTGAACAAGGAAAACCAGGTGCATTATTTTCTAGAAGCTGTCTATGTATGGGCTCTTTGGATGTTGGTACAGAGAGAAACCAAACTACCTCTGGAACCATCACTGGCATCTTGGCTAGTTAGTGCCCTGGGGTTATGAATTTGCACTGATCACCAAATTCCCTGGGCTGTTAGGCTTTAAGTTCACAAAGCTGAGGTACTGGCATGGTGGAGACATGACTCTGGTTGTGGACAGGGTAAAACACTTGAGGGTTCCTTCCAGCTCTGGATACGGTGTGAGCCTGTGAAGTGCTGGAATCTGGCAGTGTGTGCATGTCTGTGCACACAGAGGGGCGGCAGTGCTGAGGGCTGGTGCTCTGAGCTGGATCATGCTGTCATCATCCCCCTCACAAGTCACACAACCCCAATTTAGGCAATTCTGCCTCCCCTGTGCTGCTGCTCTCCATAACAAAGGCAGAGTGCTGCTGCCTTCTCCCCCTCTGCCTTCTGCAGATGTCACCACCTCATGCCAAGAGTTCAATGTTAGGAGTGTTTTGAGCTAAAAAGTCCTGCTCAGATGATCATGCTTATATCAACTGAAAGGCTTTCAAAGCATTCCAGCTTAGCCAAAATATGTGGTACACACCACAATCATCCCCGTTATAGTCGTCTACAAAGAGTTGTTTTTTTCGAACCAAGCTTTTCCATTATAATTTTCTTCCATTGTTGTTTCAGCTCACTAAACTAACCACCATGACCTACTGCATAAACCCAAACCATATTAAACAGCTTAGGTTTATAGCCAAATCCTAACACCCTATTTGAGGAATGGTTACAGTACTTGGCTGTTTCTATAATTCTGTGGTTTGGGTTTTTTTTTGGACAAAGTCAACTCTTTACTTGACTGAAACATTTTGAATGTGTTTAACACCACACTGCTAAAGCAAAACACATAGACGAAACCAACACATTTGTTTAAGAACAGTACAAATATTATAACAAACATAAACCCCAAACCTATCTACAATACAGGTCCAAAACCTGTAAAAGGAAGTGACAAGTTTTTATGAACTGGCTTATATATATGTGTATATTTATGTCAGAACATAGGAAATGGCCTCCACCTTTCAATTTACTTGTGGCTCAACATAATCATGTGTTTTCCCATGGCTAAGAACCCAATGCTCCTGACCGAGCTGCCAGCAAGCTGATGTAGTAAAGAACATTTCTGGATATCATGGTTTCAGTTTTCAAAGGAAAAGGCAACGGAAGGTGAGGAGGGGGAAAAGCCTCGTGGGGTGATATAAACAAAAGGATAAACAGCAGGTTTGAAAATTCAGACAAATCATCATCAACCAGGGGTATTCTGAACAGGGTCTCCATAGAACCATACCTATGCTTAGGGCTATGAGATGTTTTCATTAGTAATCCAGAATTAGATTTAAACTCACTGCTGATAGAATTTGCAGCTGAGGAAGATTGGTAGAAGTATAAATCACTGCAGGATCCATGTAAGGGATATCACTGATGAGGTTCAGCTTATTTGGGCAAAACATGTTTTAACAGAGCCAAAGGTAACGCAGTCCACGCAGGAATGCAGAATGCATATTCTGTTACTACCAAACAGTTGTGAAATTTCATGTGTGGGAAAGGGGCAACCTTCCTGTAGGCAAGGAATGTGAGGGATGCCTATATTGGACAGGTCATGGTGGGTGAGTAACTCAACCTGAGCTCTATGCCTTGCTGAGACTCTCAGCATTCCTAATTTTTCCAGGGCATGTAGATATCTGTGGATGGAGAGGGTTGATTGGTGTGATGGCAGGAGGAATGTCCCAGTAGAGGTGGCTGACCTTGGTCTGAGGGGTACCTTCCAGCCCCTCATCAGGCAGGAGTACTGCTCTGTTGTGTAAAGCCCATTGTGTCCTGGACAAAGACTGGGAAATGAGAATTAGGAAGCTCAAGCCAAAGCGATTATGCCTTCACAGCAATACATTGTGGAAGTATTTTAATTAAAATCTTGACTAAATGATACAGTCAGTGAGCTAGGAAGATGATATAAATATGACACGTTGAATTCCTAAATGGGTGAGTATTAATGATATTTCTTAGAAGAAGCAAATGACGCAGTGTACAAAGAATTAAAGTGACTGTTGTAGGTGATGCTAAGAAGCTGAACCTGTATGGAGCTTCTACCTGTGATCCAGACACCAAATTGTCAGCAAAGATCTTGCAGCAGACAGGAACCTCTCTCTGACCACGAGTCCAGGGCAGGAGGACTCCACTAAGAGCTGAACATTATTCTATATCTAGGTAAGTCAAGGAAGTCTACCTACCTCACTGGTTATCCCACTCTGCATGCTTATGCAAGACCCTGACTAATTTCATGTTTTGGACACACCCAGCTGTGGTGGTCCCCGGGCCAGCCATATAGGAGCGCTGCCTCCCTTGGAGGATTGACAGCATGTAAGCTGTTTATAAGCTTCAAGGTCTCCCTCAGGGAGTCTCTCTAAGAGACTTCTCTCACTCATGGTGAGCAAGAAACTTCACAATCCTGTGAGCCTTTGCAGGTATGCTAAGCCTTTGTTTGTGATTTGTCATTACCCTAGTGTCTGGTTTTTGTCTTCCTCTGACTGGACGATTTTGGATCCCTTCCTCGAATGGTTGTTTCCCCAATCCTTTCCCTCATTGGTCCAAGTTGCTGACCCCGCCCACTCCAAACCCTATAAAACCCTTCTTTCTGAGCCATCAGGGTCTTTCAGTTGCCTGTTTCTGCTCTAGCAAAGAAGCTCCTGATCCTGGAGGATCACCTCCTGCTCCTTCCATCCTGCACCGCCTGAGAAGGGCTTTGCTGCTCAGCTGCTGCTGCAGCCCTCACAATGGAGCTGCATCACTGTGGTGTGCCTGTGTCCCGGACACCTGAGTGTCTTTTTAAAGATGCTTCACCTGGAAGGTCACGGTACCCAGAAGAGCCTGAGGTCTGCAACATCCAACTTCTGAGTTCTGTCCACCTCTTTTTCTCTTACTGGCTTTAGTCAGCTAAACTTACCTGAAGGCACAGCCCCCACTAATACAGAAAAAAAAATATTCCAATTCCTACGGCTATTAGTCTGCAGAGCCAAGATGCATCTACATCTACAGATCTGTAACATTTACATATTCTAAGTTCTCTATGAACACTGTTAATACTGTTCTTCAGGGCTTTTGGTGTTAGAAGTCATGGTTCTTTCTTATGTGCATATTCCCCCTTCGATGGAGTGTTATCGCAGGCCTACACCAGTGTGCAAATTCAGTGTGAGTCAAATGGTAATTCAGCATGCATCCTAGTTTACTTTCTATTAAGAATGTAAAAAAAGTATAATTTAAAAAACAGGAGAAATCTCACAAAAGCACCAGACAAGGGCAGAAGAATAAAATCTCAAAAATGAGACACCTTTCAGGCTCAAATGGACAAGGAGAAGATGGAGAGGTAATTTGACTACTGGGGGAATATTTGTGTGGTGAGAAGAACCCATTTAGAAGAGGGTTCTTTCATCAGGCACAGAAGGACCAGTGTGATTTAGAGTGAGGAAGATTACGAGCCAGAACTAACTGCTAGGTAAAGCAGCATGCTCTCTATTTCACCCTTCCTTTAAATCAAGGCTGAATCTCTTTCTCTGGAAGAGAATTTTCGCAGGACATCAATTACTGGAATCAACCTCAGGAACAGTTGAGTGAAACTTAATAACCTGTGACATGGATGTTCTAAGCAAGATGACCCTTTGGCCCTAAAGTCCCCACATCATAGGGATGAGGAAGAGCAGAGCCCTACATAGCAATGGGAACAGAACCAGAGGCTGAATACAGGAGGGGCAGAGCAATGATGTCTGAGCAGTCAGGATGAACAATACCTTATCATTCACTTTTTACACCCAGATGTCAACTGGATGTTAAGTGGTCGTTTTAGGACTACGAGGGTGCATAAAGCCTTTGTACACAAAGTGGGTGCACATAAGCATCACTGCTTTACTAGGCTCCTTTGATGATCTCTCCTTTTCATACCTTTAGCTCTGGAATGTGATCTGTCCAAAGAGAAATTACATTAAGCAAGGACAAGATTCTGTGCAGGTAAACTGGGATTCCCTTTCAGCTCAGCTGGTATCTTGCTGGTTTTTTGCCAGTCAGGATATGGCATTTCAGGAGTGAAAGCTATTTTACCAAGCCTTCTCTCAGCTCATGGTTTACTGCAAGTATTGATGGTTTGTGACGTGGATGTTTTATTGCTGAATTTTCTGCTAGGCTGTTACTCAATTTCAGTAATGAATTCCAGCCTGCTTATTTATTTATTTATTTACCCACTTACTTATTTTAAGCAGAGCTAACAAGTTTTGCAAGAATTATGTGTCATAGGGAGGTGTCCTAGCTAATTCAAAGAAGCAAATTGCGAGAGCAGGGAATCTCAGCATGTGAATTAAATTTTATAGGAGAGACACAAAGTGCAGTATGTTCTCATTGTGGTGGAGGACTGTACTGAGACAAAGAACTGCTGCACCAGGGAATGATCGAGTCCCACCCAGTCCCTAGCAAAAAATCTTATTTATTCCAAAGCAGGGAAATCCTTCCTCATCTGAGGATACTCCTGCTGACTGGGAGTATCACATATCCCTGAAATGAATGGCACAATCACTAAACACAAGATGCTTCCCTTACACTTCAAAATATACCCAGAAGGCTTTTCTGATCCCAGATCTTCTGCTGGAAACTAAAGTTTGTGATGCGACCTATTGGAGAGGGATATCCCCTGCCAGCCTACTAAATAAATTTTTAGAAAAAGCATATCATCCTTTGACCTGAATATTGATGAATTTTATTTTTGCTGAATTAATTTCCTATCTGAAAGTGAGTGCTTCATTATTGCTCATGCTTATTTCTCATTAATATAACTTTCCTATCTCCTTACGTATGAGGGGGTTAATGTTTAAATGAATGCTGGATGTCCTGCAAAGTAAAGTCATATCTGAAACGCTAAATTATCTTTGTCACTTGGAACCTCTCTGAGCTCCATAATTAAAAAGGGAGGAAAAGAGGCTAGAGAAACCCCAGTCTCCAGGGTTTTAAAAATTCTTATTTGCAAAGGACCAAGTATTCCTGCACTAGAGCAATTTTTTGGTAAGAGAAAACACTGTTGATATTTTTCTGAGGATATTTAACATTTTTGCATGTGAGATGAGGGTCAAACACTGTGCAGGCAACATTCCTTCTCCACCCATCACCAGACACTGAGCTCCCAGACACATCTCTGCTTCCAGAACTGACTGCTCAGAGCTCAAACCCGGAGACAAAACCCTGCTATGGCTCGAAGGCTCCAGCTCTTCCTGGATGTGGAGCTTTGTGTAACCCAAACCTTACATCCCTGTAGTATGATTTCCCTATCAGCACTTTGTCACATGCTAAAAGGGCTGAGAATGATAGCACCACCTCCCAGAACATCATATTGTCTTTCTTGACCCACACTGCATGTTCCCTGCTTGCACAAGTGAGCATTTGCCCCGGTTTGCCAAAGCAGGAGCAGAAGCCTCCAGTATTGTCCTTCTGACATTGACCAGTGCTAGATAACTACCAGATGGTTAAAAAAAAAAATCTTTACCAACCTTGGAGGCACTGATGTGGTACAGTACCAACTGACACCAGCTGTTGATTACCTAAACCTTGCAATTTTTATTTTCCTTAATGCACATCAGCTGCAGAGCTCACTGTCACATAACATTTACAACGGTTTTATCTCTGTATTCTCCTTCAAATCAGGAATTTGTCTCAATAACAATCTATGATTTGGTGAATGAATTATATCACACATTAGGATATTTGTGCTGATCCTTTAAAATGCAGTCACAGGAAACCTCGGAAGGCTACATAATGTGTAGATGAGCAAATTCACTTAGAAGTATCATTCCTGTATACATATTTGTGAGGGGTCTTTTATTTACTCAGCTAAATCAGGAAAAATAATCGTACATAAATTTTTATCTTTAGAAGCTGTATAATATATGCCAAATCAAACATCTAACTTATCCATCTTTATTAGCATTGTTTGTGCCATATAACGGAACAGCAGCTGTTTTGTCAAGTGACCAAGAAATTAGATTTTGGCAAAACAGGGGTTTTCGTCAGCATATGACCTTAAGATAACATTTACATTTCAGGAGATGCTGTTCCAGTCAGAACAGAACTGCAGGGCAAATTCACATCTCTGAATACTCATGGAGGCATCTGACAGAAAAGCTAATAAACACACGAGATTAGTACAGTTTTATTTTCCATAAATCTGGGACATGTTCAGCAATGTCAAATGGGTTCTTGTGCCTTTAAACGAATAAATAAACCCAAGCTTACTCTGAAGCTCAGAAGTGAGGTGGAATTCATTTAGCTCATTACCATTTAAATGATAGATGGACAGGGGAAACTCTTTTCTTTTGAGGCAGGGGTTGGACAATGAGGAGAGGAAAGCAGTGGTATTACATAAATTTGGGCTCCTAGGCTTAGATGATTGGATTCAGATGTTTCCAAGGAAATTATTTGCTCCAAAAAGACTCTTTGGTTACTTACAGGTATAGCAATAATATCTAAAATGTTTTTACTCACAGGCAGGCTCCTATATCTTCAGTCACATAGGGTTTACTGAAGGGTTTATCCTTGGGTTGCTCTGTTGAGCGCAGAAAATTCAGGTGTGTGTTTTCTGAGATTTAGGCTTCCAAGATATACAGAGGAAAAAGCAACATGTTTAGAGGAGAAATATTTTGCTTTTGCCATTCTGGCTATAATTTATTTTCAGCCTTTGCTGGAAAGGTCATTATTTGCCTCTCCTAACTGGAAGAGAAATTTGAAGGGGAGAGAGGGAACAGGTAGGTTTTTGTTTGCTCATTTATTCTGTGAGAAAAGGAGGTGTCTGGGTAGCTGAGAATAAGAAGGTAAGATCTTCATGCTTAGTTTAGGATGAGTAAGAAAGAAACATTTCAGTATTCTGTAAATTAACACAGTCCTCAGTCAGCCAAGTTGCATTGAAAAGAAGGAATAAAATGGTAACACATTTGTTTTTGTCTTCTTTAAAAGAGATCGAAAGGGACCCCAAAACAGATGAGACAATAGGAGGTTTCATGTGTGACGCTTATGCTGCAAAATCAAAGGTTACTTGCTTTTGTTTTCTGGTTTTCTTGTAACCGTGAAGCTTGATGTAAACTCTCCAAAAGTTTTCAGAGCACCCACAGGTCTCTTCTCACAGTTCCCAGGGAGCTAACAGCTCCAGTCAGAGTTATGGATAAGTGTGGTGTGTACAGAGCTGTGACAATGTTCTGATGTTGGCATCAGACTCCTGTGGTGACATGAGAAGAAGGTTGGAGACAGGAGTTTTGTGGGAATCTGGAAAATCTTATAACTCTTCATAATATTGCTTCGTCCTAACAAGAGAGCTTTTTAATAAATGGTCCCAAGTGTAGCTTTTCTCAACCTAGTTGATGTTAGTGGCCTTCTGAGTGGTGAAAAACCTGTTATCATCCATGTCTCTTCCAATTTTTCACATCTGAAACCTGATTTCTGCCTCAACCTGTGGGGTTTTTTTGTGCTTACCTCCTTCATTCTGGCCATTCACATCCCTTCTGCATTTCAGACCTCACCCAGGATGAAAATGAATGTGGCCTGGGCTACTCAGGGAGAGCACATCCTCTCCTATCCTATTTCCTAGATTTCCCTTCATCTGGAAAAAATGCAAATAAGAAGTTGTGGNTTTTTCCCCTGTACAGGAACAACCCTTGCACCACTATAACTTATAAAAAGAAAATACAATAGATACAACCTGCCACACCATCCCATTATCCTGGACATTCATTGACCTCTGCCTCAAAATATACAGAATCCAATCCCATGAGTGAGGCTCAGCTCACTTACACACATATTTTGAGCCAAAAACTGGGACAACCGTTTCCACAAATTGAGCCAATTTGGAAAGAGGAGATATTTCTACTTGTGTAGCTCTTGCAATGTAACTGATGACACTGGAAGCCCTAGCTATGGAACTACAAATGTGGTTTCAGTCTTATTTTTACTGTTTATGAGGAATCCAAAGCTTTCTCATTTTTGACTTGACAAGAAAGGGCAGAAGGTGGAAGGGGCAAGTAGGATAGTAAAAACAATAGGATGATCCTTAATTGGCTTATTTTGGTGAGACAGATAGTGACAGAATGAGCAGTAAGGAGGAATTTGGGTGAAGAAAAGGTTGAATGACACAACTAGTTATCCTGAATACCAGAGGCTGCTATGTGATCAGATTGATAGTACTGGTGGATTTTCAATAGTGATTATGGGGAATTAGATACAAAAAAGGAACTGAAGCAGAAACACTGGGTCCTCCCAAGCACTATTTCAGGTAGATTGGGTGTGTCAGCAGAAACCATCTTGGGAGAGTGTTGTATTTGACACACAGCCTAGGAGGAGGACCAGAGCAGGAAGGGCTGCAGGGTTGGTTGGTGGTGCTTGACTGGATGGTTCTGCAGAGAGAAACATGACAGAGAATTGTAGGGGTGGTGGAGATGGGTGTATTTTTCTTACCAATAATTTTAAAAATAAAATAATCATGTGTGACTTTTCATTGTCTCAGGGATGGACTGTCTAACAGAGTCACCTGCTGCAGAGGAGTGTATCCCAAGTGTCTCTAAACTGAGTCCCTGTTTCTTGAGTCCCCCTTTACAACATTAAGGGAACTCCAACAGGGTCATTTTCTCCAAAGGGGTCTAAGGGCTTTTTTCCCCTCTTTCTTGGCCTGGAATAGCCTAAATTTGTTAACACAAACAGAATACAGTGCCAACTGTATTGCTTTTGGAAGGGCTTTAGTGGGTGAGGTTGGGATTTCCATTGACAAATGAAGTTTTCTGAGAGCAGTTATTTGGTGGCAAGTTTGCAAGTGGCTTGGCTTTTTGTTGTTCTGATTTGCTGACATTTTCTCTCTTATTTCTCCCCACAATTTAGGAGTTTACAGCAAGAATACTTTAAGACACACAAATAAAATGAGGTGAAAAAAGGATTAATAACACATCCAAGGATTGGAGGAGACAGAGGGAAGACAAACAGAAGGGACTTTTGCTTCTACAGCACCACAGAATGAAAACATCTGTTTCCAGTTAACTCACATTCCTAAAGATCCACTAGTCCTTGATCAAACCCATCCAGTAGATCTTGCCTGAGCTGCGGGGTTTATATCAGCATTATGCATCTGGCTCATGGGCAGCCTTCCTGGCAAGGTAACTAACAGAGCTGAGGTATTGGCTTTTCTTTATTTTATTTTAAGGAGCTAGGCTGCATTTGCAAACAACAAATTACATTTCTCCGCTGTTGACAATTGCAATAGTTCTTGTGGATGCCTCATTGCTCTGGGCATTGGACCTCAGCCATGGTGCTACTGCTTCTGTGCCCACCTTTCAATTGCTGTTTGTCAGCAATCCCTCTGATTCCCTGGCAGAGCAGCCTGGAGTTAGGCAGGCATGCTGCACTTCGCCGTGCTGCAAGTGTTTTTATTTTTGTTGGCTGGGGAAAAACTGCTGGTCTCAGTTTCTTTTAAAATATTTTGTGCTAAAGAGAGGAAAGGAAGCTGAGCTTCAGAGCCTGGGGGCTCCATTCACTGCTAAGCTTAACTTCTTCAGGTCAGCTGCCAACAGCTACCAACACTGCGTCTTCCAGCATCTGGTGTTGGAGGGTGATTTGGTAAAACCCTCCGTCACGTGCCTCCCTCTAAGTCCATGAGTCGTCTTCCTGATTGCAGTGAGACTATTCAAATCACTCATGAGCCTCAGCTGTAAATGAAGGTGGCAAATGGAAACAAAATGAAATATAGAGATGTTTTCCTTTTTATGTTGCCCACAGGAGGAATGACTCTGTTGATGCTGACAGGTCCTGCAGCCACAATGTAATTCCTTAAAAATATATATCATTAGAAACCCTCTTGTTTAGTTTCTGAGGAATGAACAAATGGGTTTTCAGGAAAAAGTTTAAAATTTGCTCCCTCATATTTGCCATGGACCACACTCAGACTAGGATTATTCTAAGCAGCATGTGGAAGCTGTAATTGAATAGCATATTAGAAGCTAAGGTCTGGCAATGTTTTTCAATTTAACTTGGGCAAAAAGCACTTTTTTTTCAGGCCAGCAGAGCAGTATCTCATCACCTTTTCTTGCACCCAGCACATATCCACAGGTGGATCAAATGGAGCCTACTTCCAGGAAAGAATTGAAACTTTCATCCTGGGCAGGAGCTGAAATGCCTCCACTGCTTTTCTGCTTTGCATAACATATTCTCTGTGTAAACCCATACTTACACTCTGAGCATGGTGTTGGACTCATAATAGTTGGAAAGACCTTCATACAAAAGTGCAGTTTTAAGGTCAGTCATCAAATCCCAAACATTGCAGATGGTGTGCTGGTAGCTGGATGTCATTTGAACAGATCCAAATTCCCTGTTGGCTCTCAGAAACATCCTTGTTCCCTGACACAGCAAACTGCTTCTACAGCTTAGGGTGCTTAGGAGAGAAAATGTGGCAGGGCAAGGGCAAACAGAGAAGCCACTCCAGGGTAGTCCAGTTATCCTGAAGAAAGCCCTGCACACATGTGCTTTCTCTTGCCAGTCCAGGAGAGGTTCTCTCACATTCTCCTCAGGACTTGGCCAGTGTATGCAGTGTTGGCATAGAGGGGGTGACATGCCAGAAATGTAGTGTTGCTTAGTTCATGGTGGTGTGTTCATCTGCTCTTCACCACTGTAACCCTGGGGCTGTGACAAGTAGAAACTGCTGCAGTGCTGATGTTACAGGGTTTGCCTTCTTTTCTGTAAAAAACGTCAGCCTGTAATGTATGGATCTGGAGCCTCCTCTGACAGGCAGATCTCCCTTCCTAGGGAGGATATGGGTTCTGTATCCCAGACGCCTTGGTTTTCTCATTCTAGTGAGAGTTTGTGAGCAGGGAAAGAAGAGGGGAAAGGTCTTATGAAAGACTCAAGTCTGATCTGGAAGTGACTGAGACCTGTTAAGCACAGATCCATTTTTAGACTTCTGCTCTATAAATACACTTCTTGCCACCAACACTTGCTGTACCAATAAAGTATCATCTGTGAGATGTCACTCACTGGCATTCAGTGTCACACAGAGAAACAGGCCCAGCGTTTGCCGAGCTAAGTGTGTTCTCTACAGGGAGGAATATAGCTGCAGATCATATGATCTGGATAGTATTTGACAGGATTATGCCTCCATACATGTTTGCTCAGCACCTTATGCACCAAAGTTCCCCCAGTTTGGAGCCACAGGACATTACTGTAACCTGAGTATTATTTATGTTGGCAACTAGGAGATAGATCATGGGTGAGGAAAGAGAAAAAGAAGCAATACTAGTGAATGGATTTGGGTGTTATGTCTTTAGCATCAAACTTCTTAATAATACAAGACTGCACTGACCTAAACACGCTGGAGACATTTTGTCTAAGAAGCTTTATTTTTCATAAAGGTCTTGATTTTCAGAGGTCATGCATATTTCTATATGTTTTGTGGCTCAGAATCTCTTTTTACTGCATGACAGAGGCAGTTCCATGAGTGATGGAAGGGTTTTCCTCCAGGAGAGGAGAGAGGCTGCAGAATTGTGGTGGCCATATCTAGAAGGTCACACAACTGCATGGAGGGGACAACTGCTTACCCCTATAACCCACTCACCTCCTTCCATTCCCAAGTGGAAAGAGATCTGGTCTTGCATCTTACAGTTTGGGATTGCCTGGGGCAGGTTTGGTATTTCAGTCAGACTTTGACCATTGCCTGTCCCCCCTCAACTGTGATATGCCAGGGGGAGGCAGCTCTGGCTCAGGGTGGGGATTCCACCACCTGCCTGGAAATTCCCATACAGAGTTTTTGGGCTCCTGTTCTGCGGTCACTACAGGTGTTTATCAGCAGCACTGAATCTGAACCCTGCAGGAAACTGAGGGGCACAAGCACATGGAGGAGGTGGTGTATCTGAAAACTCGGTTGTGGAAATCATCTCCTGGCCATGCCACCACTATTTACCCCACTCAGCCACTTGCTGGACATGGGGGTATTAAGGGTACTGCTTTCCACTCCCAGCTCTCATAAAGTGCAATTGTGGTTCTTGTTTTCTGAAACATCTCAGCTTAGCTACTGAGCTGTGGGCACACAGCCTCCTTTCTCCTTCCTTTTGCTGTCCTCCTTCCCCTTACCAGGCACCTGCAGTGGCTTTCAGCATGCATTCATTGTCTGCCTTTTGATTGCTGCATACATGTTCAAAGTGTTACTTCCCAGCAGATGTATCACATGAAGGTACTGAATTCCCACCCTTCCCTTCCCTCCTCTCTCCCAGAGCTCTGACTCTGGTCTCACAAAAGCACCAGTTTTATTGTAACAGAGCGCAGCATTTAAGCCTCATTCTCAGATTTGTCTGTCTTAAAAGAGAAGATATTATAAATATTGGCGATGGCAACGCAGTGAGCGTAACTTCCAAATCTCTCTTGTTCAGATCAGATGTAGCCTTCCTGCTGTAATCAGTCCTCTCTCCCCCTCCTTCCCCTCCCTTCTCTCTTTTTTTGGATATGTGTTTGTCTCTGACTGTGATTCTACAGTGGCAGAAAGGGGTCAATCTATCTGTAAAAGATGGACTCAGCCAAGCTTTTCTAGCTCTTTCCTGCTGATGGCAATTATCTGGAGGTTGGCAGTGGTCCCAGAAACCTGCAGTTCCTGCAGTCCTGCTGCTGTGAGCCTGCTCCACAAAGCCAGCATCCTAAGAGGATCACTTGGTGTGATGCCCAGGAAATGACAAACAGAAAAGGTCACACGTACTCCAAAAAGATATACTGCTCGGCAAATTTAATTGACATTGTGCAGCTTTTAAAAACGTCCCTGCAGACATTGCAGCATTTAACAGATGCAAGCAAAGAACAGGAAAATAAAAGGGCTTTAGAGAAAGAGCAGAAAAAATACATTCTGTCCCCGCAAAAGAATTTTTTCATACCACAGTAATATCCTTTCACATGGTCTATTGGATCAGGATAATTTTTTGTTACCCCTGACCTGAGAAGTGAAATCTGCCATCCCATCCCCCAGCCTCCCTTCCTTCCCTCACACACACACTGCTGTTTTTTAAATCATTGAGCTTTCATTTCACAGGGTAACTGTCTTTTTTTTTTTTTTTTTT
>VXBB01004149.1:70088-85119 GCA_013399915.1 Illadopsis cleaveri | reverse complement strand
TTTTTTTTTTTTTTTTCCTTGCATGTTAGTCTTTTAACATATTCTACAAGGAACCAGCTCCCTGTCAAGGCTAGGGCTGTGCTGTGTGGAGGGTCACCATTCTGTCCTGTGTTATCTAGCCAGAGGAGAAAAATACTGTCTGCATCAATAGGCTTTTTCCTTAACAAAAAGTAACAGGAGATCTGTAGAAATTTAAGAAGGTGTCTGATATCTAATTTGCAAAAAGTGGTGGGAAAGCAGGAGTGGCCAGAGTGAATTTAGGATGAAGGCAGGTGGTCCTGGTTAAGACTCAGCTCTTCTTTTATGTCATTATTTATTTAACCCTCTTTTTGCTAAGAACAAATCTAATACCAATTGGATTTTGTGTTTTTGCTTTCAACGCTTCCCAATTAGATGGAAAAGAGTGGGTAAAAAAAAAGAAGTAACATGACTAGTGACAATGAAGCAGATGTGACACAGCAGATCTGCATGATTGTTCCATTTACACCCATGCAATTTGGGATGAAAGGCACCACCTTTCCTGCATAATAATCACCATGATTCAGATGGCCAGGATAGCAAAAAAGCAAGGTGTGAGTCCATGACGAGCTTTGTATCCTCACATATGAGTCCCAGCAATCGTGTCAGCTGAACTGCTGTGGAGAGGAGTAGTTGTTGCTTCCAAAACTTTCATGAGCTGCTATCCGTATAAAGGGCCCAAACTGCCCACTTTCTGAGGTGTTGTAAAACACCTGGTGCATCAGTCTAAACACTTCAGGACTGTATAAAGCAAACAGAAATATCTCTGTGGGTTTTTCTCTGGTTACTACATTTAAGAAGAAGTAACTGCTGTATCTAAACTGTGGGTGTGTACATAGGTAGCATCTGTGGAAGCCTGTCACTTATTTGCCTGGATATGGCCAGACTTGAGCATACTTAAAATTTCAACATAGAATCACTGGAATGAATATTTTCTGCAGAGCAGTAGAGTATAACTACAGTACAGCACCAGCCTGTAGAAAACGGGGAAGGACAAGGCAAATAAATTTTGCTTTGAAATGTTGCTTTTGAATAATTAAGCACACATCTTGAAGTTACAAAATGGCCCCTGAACAGCACCTTGCTCTACCAGGCGTAGACGGTGGGGAAATATGGTTTCACTTTCTTTGCACCAGACAAAGTAACCCCATCATTGTGGGGACTGTTGGGACCAGAGCCCAAGATTTCCAGTCCACCCCTGTGCTAAAGAACAGGTCACACTAAAATAGAAGGGACTAGATAGCGACAGATCCATTTCAAGACAACTTTCAGTGTATGTCTACTTCAAAAGAAGATCCCATTGGTAAGAAAACATGAAATTTGACTTAGCATGGAGGTGGCAAAATCCACATTCTGAGGTAAAGCTGACTCTTATAGTTTAAGGAAAGGCTAAAACACAGATGTGGGGCAATTTTTTCGGGGCTTTATTCTCTCTAGTCCTGAACAGGATTTGTACATCCTTCATCTACCTGAATGCCAGGGCAAGTAGTCAAAACTCAGAGTTATAAACCTCATGTCTGTTCTTGCCCCAATCCACGGAGAGTGGGAGAAATATTAGCCCTTCCATTGAAACATCCTTTCGTACTAGTGCAACCCCTGAACAGTTTTCAGCTCTGACAAAGTCTCTTTTGGTTCAAATCTTCTGACTGCCAAGAAGTGTGCGAACTAGTAAAGTTTCAGTTTACACAGCATTATGGCAGGATTTTGGCTTCCTCATGGATCAGGCAACTCCAGTCTGAGAACCAGCTATCAGAAATAGTTAACTTTCCAGCAGGCATTGTTTCCGATAAAGGATTTTTGCTCTTGACAAAACCAGCATATATTAAGTGACTCATAGCCATGTAATATTATTGCCTGGTTTCATAACACGCTCTCCTGTTACACTGGACTTCACAGAAGCAGCAAAATAAAATTCAGAAGTTGATCTCCTCTGTACTGCAGACTTCTGTTGACACAATTATATTGGTCAGGAGAGGCAAGAGGCAAGAATCAAGAAAAGCCTGATTGTAAAAAATGTCACAGAAACCAAAACTGAGCTTTTACCATATCACTGCTTTTGCTTCAGGATGTGGGGCAGAAGATGAAAGATATACTTTCCCTCTCCAAATTACTTAAACCTTGTAGTTCTGTCCTTTCAGGGGACAAAAATCTGTAAGGCATCTTGAGATTTGAAACACAAAATGTTTTATGAGTTAAAATCTGATTTAGGTCTTCTCTCTCAAAACCCCAAAAGCTCCAATCATTTAGACCACAGGAAACTTGCCAGCTGTGGAAATATTAAGGATTTTACTGCATGCAAGTGAGCTGTTCTGACTCCATCTGCTAAAATGGTAAATTGTTGCATTGGCTTGTTTTGACTGACACCCAATCCTGAGTACTTTGTAAAGCAGTTACACATGCAAGCCTGATAAAAACTATTCAGCTCTTGCCAGCTCTCCAAGGTGACCAGTTCATTAGAGGAAGGTGACTGGGTGGGTCTTCATGACTTTTCTGTAGAGAGAAGAATTTGTAAACTTTTGCCTTTTTTTGTCAACAAAAAGATTATTAAAACCAAGAAGATGCTTAAGCTTTTCTATGGAAAATAGGTGAACTGGCCAAAGGGAGGCATATACATTCCAATGAAACTATTTTAATTTATGGACTACTAATATTCTGCAATTCAGTGTTGGATTGATTTTATAAATCTTGTCATTAGACTTTCCTGTTTTCTTATAGCTACTCAGTGTTTGCAAATCTTAGTAGATTAAAACTTCAGGAAACAGAAAATTTCTCTTTGAAGACACTCCTTTCTTCTCACAGAATATTTAGAACTAGAATAACAAAAAACATTCTAGGAATAAACCCCTGTGGTGTGTCAGTGTGAAATATCATCAGTGGGAACTCAAAGATTGTGTAGTCTCTGGAGAAACAAGAGAACACAATTTAATTAAAGCTTCTTATTTTAATTCCAAGATTGTATCATTTTGTAGTTCAATCTTTGGTAGGGAAAAAACCCCATGAACTGGATTATGGCCAAGTATGATGGATATTTCTTGCTATTACACAACAGTTTAGGAGGAAATTGTGGAATCTTGCAGTAATTTCATGGAAGGGACCTCTGGAGGTTGCCTAACCCAGCCCTGCACTCAGAACGGGACGTACTATGCTATTCTATTTCCAGCCAAAACCGTGGAGAAACCAGGGCAGGAAGGAGGTCCTGATCAGTCAGGGGAGCAGCTCTGGTGCCCACCGAATTGTCAGTGAAGCACTCCAGTGCCATGCACAGAAGTGTTTCCCAAACAGGGAAGTTGCCAGGAGCCTGCAGCTCATGAGACAGGAGCAGTAAAGACCAAGCTAATGTCCCCTATAACAGAAGCCCTCAGGGAACACTGGGGACCAGGAGCACTGTCAGCTGTGCAGGACAAACAAGACACAGTGTGGCAGCCAGGGCTAACCTACACAAAATTATTAAGACACAGGGACAGGCTGTCCCCACATGCCAAAAGATGATCCTGCAGGGAAAAAATTGTCCTTGCTGAACAGAGAGCTTTGACTGGGAATTATTGAAAAAAATAGAGAGTTAATGACCTTAGGAAGAAGGGGAAAACAATTCAGGAGAACTACAAAAATGTTGTGAGGTTGTACAGGAAGAAAATTAAAATGACCAAGGCCCAATTATAATTTAATCTGACCAGTCATAAAGGATAACAAAAATTGTTTTTGCAAATACATCAGCAACACANGGCTGAGGGAGCTGGGAAAGGGGCTCAGCCTGGAGAAAAGGAGGTTCAGGGGGGACCTTCTGGCTCTGCACAACTCCCTGACAGGAGGGGACAGCCAGGGGGGTCGGGCTCTGCTCCCAGGGAACAAGGGATAGGATAAAGCTTCAAGTTGCCCCAGGCAAAGTTTGGATTGGATGTTAGGGAAAAATTCTTCACCCACAGTGTTGTCCAGCCCTGGCACCGCTGCCCAGGGCAGTGATGGAGTCGCCATCCCTTGAGGGATTTGAAAGCCATGTGGATGTGGCACCTGGGGACATGGGTCAGAGGTGGCCTTGACAGTGCTGGGGGAATGGCTGGGCTCAATGTTTTTAGAGAGTTTTTCTGACATAAATGATTCTGTGATTCTGTGATTCTGTGATATGACTTCAAGGCAGCCTTCCTGTCTATGACTTTTATTCTCCTAGTGTTCTGTACAGAATCTGAGCACTTTCCATTGAGAACCAGCAGCATAATTTTCATCTTTCTGAGATTAAATTATTTTTTCTTCTTTCATATATATGTATATATCATTACAAAGATCTGATCATCATCTTCTTCTCTTGCTGCTGGCAGCACAGACACAAGTCCAGGTGCCAGCATTATACTGCTAGTGATCACAGCCCCACATTGCAGCCTTAAGAGAGAAAAACTCCTCAATCTACCCATTCTTTTTAATGTATATCTTGCTGCCCTTGATCTGGAAATGCTTTGCCTTCAGCCCTCATAGCTCAATTATTTAAAATATGGTCGTAATCTCATTAAAAACAAGACAGGACAGGACTTTGATTTTACGTTTTGCCTCAAAGATTTGGACATTCCAGTCTGCACAGAGCTTTGTAAAATAATTCTGGGACTTCTGTCAGATTTGATTTATGACAACATGTGTCAGATGTAATTGCACCATCACTTTATCTGTTCATTACCATGTTTCTCTCTGCAATGCTCAGCACCAGATCTCCAACAGAGATCAACAGACAGAGTGATCTGAGCTTGTTTTTCCAGTGAACAACAGGATTAGAGGTCCCCATTCCATCATGTTTTGCTGACTTGTGACCTCCCTAAAACTGAGGGGTATGCTCAGAGAGTAGAAAGCTGCATGCAAAGATGCTGGGAATACCCTTGCCAAAGTCTGCCCTAATAAACTGAATCAAAATGCCTGCTGAGAGGGCTTGAAGCAGCCCTGCCCTGTGGATATGTTCTTTGTATGTAAATCTAACATACCCATAGCAACTCTGGGTTGTATTTTATGGTGCACCAATTTCACTGAGTAATGGATCTAAGATCTTTGAAGCATGCTATATTATGCAGTAATAGGCAACTCACAGGACTCTCAAATTGATTTTATGCAAAAATCTGTGTTTACCACCTTTTGTCTCCCATACTTATCAGGAAGAAGTTTTTGATCAGTGCCAACACTCTCTTTTCTGATGAAAAGTAGAGAAGATATAATTGTAGAACTACTCTACCGCTTCAGATCAGCGTTGCTGTAATAACCAAACTCATAAAAACTTAACTCTTACTCTGGTGGTTTAAATTTATAATCAAAACGCAATGTTGGTGGGTTTGTTTTCTTTTTTTTCTTTCTTTGACTTAGCTTTGAGATTTGATCTCTCCTCAGCTTTAGATTTTTTTACAGTCATAAATTGAAATAACTGTCAGGGTATCGTGACAGCAGGTTCATCACTGAGCAGTGACTGAAGCTCAAACACAGAATTTAATTAACATTGGACAGTGATTGTGGGATTTTTTCTTTCTTTTGGGAATCTAAAAATAATGGGGTTTTTCCTCTGAAGCACTTCAATCTCCTGAGAAATTTGTTTTTTGAAGCTAAAGGCCTGAATTGGAGCTCTAAATAGCTGCATGCTAAATTGCATTTTGTACCTTTCATGAATTCCATGTAGTTTAATCCCAGGTAAGCATCATAAATGTCACAAATTTGTAGAGTAGTTCAGGTTAGAATGGAACCTCTGAAGGTCACCTGTCCAATCTCTTGATCAGAAGTTCAAAGTTAGATCTAGCACATCAGGGTCTGGTTCAGCCAAATCCCGAAAATCTCTGAGGAAGAGCTGCACAACTGCTTCTGTATATGACCATACTCAGAGCGAAAAAGTTTTTCTCATCTTCAGTGGATATTTCCTTTACTGCATCTGGTACCCTCTGAGGAGAGCCTGGATCTCTCATACCAAAAGTCATCTTTGGTAGTCAAAGACTTTGACTTGATCCCACTTTAGTCTTTGGACTGCCTTCACATTTCTGTTTGCTTGCAAACTAAAAAGTCTCCAGGAATGGGGGAGAAAGTTGACTTCCTGAGGTATGCCACTTCATTTGGGTTTTGGGTTTGGTTTTGTGTCATTCCATCCACCTCCAGTTTTAAAATGCCTTTGGGCATTATGTTAAAATACCCAACCTAAATTTCCTCTTTTGAACCATCTGCATTCTTTGTTATTTCATGCAAAGTGAAACAGGAAAGTCTGGGGTCACTGTACAACCAAACTCTGTGCACATTTAGAGATACGACCCAGTCTGGATAAATGATATAGGAATTGTGTGTCAATGGTCCTTGAGGGTCCCTTCCAACTCAGGCTATTCTATGAAAAGCAAAATTTTGTTTCTTGCAAAAAATATTCCCCCAACCCATATCTTCTCACATCCTACTTGCAGATGGGTAGAGAAATTTTGTCCATCCTGTGAAATCTTTCAATATTAAAGAGGTTCAGTGTCTAGTTCTAGGACACACAGGAAGATGAAAATCAAGAATAAACCATGAACTATGTACACTTATGCAAGAAAACCGCAACAACCCTAGAAACATAAAGCCTTGGATAAATTGAAAAGGAATAATTCAAAACTGAGGATAGGCTGAAATTCTGGCATCAGATTGTGCAACTCCTCACGAAAAGATGTCATTGGGGCCAAGAAATTAGTGAGGTCTGCTCAAGCAACAGGATATCCAGAATGATCAAGGGATGCAAGACTTCATGTTTCAGGGTTAAGACCAATCTGTAGCTGTTATAATTTAGGATGAAATTCTCACTGAGAACAAATTACCCAACATCTGCCTTCTACAGACTTAGTTCACATTCCTTAGAGGCATCTGACACAGATTGTTGCTGGAGACTGGATGCTCACTAGCTAGTCCATGTGTCTGATCCAGTCTGGCACTTCTGACTTTGCTATGGATCTTGGTGTTTTGTTGTTTTTGGTTTTTTTCTCCCTCTTTTCCCTCTTACCTGTGCTAAAACATAACCAGAAAAAACCAATTAGCTGTTCCCCTTGCCCCAGAGCACCTGATTTTATGCACAGAATGGTGGAGGTGAACAGAAGGCAGAACCGCCCTGCACCCTGATGTTTCTGGAGCTAGAATTCTTCAGGACCAGTGGCCATTGCCATTTTCCTCCTCTGTTTCAGTCATCCTGGTAGCTGTGCAGCCAGACATTCTAAAATAATGTGTTTACCACCATCCTCTGTGCACACCCATGCAGTCTATCTCCATTGTCTTGCCTAATTTCTTTGATTTCCCTAAAGGAAAGGAAGCCCAGCTCATAGGTTTCAAACCTCATGGAATTCCGCCGTCTTGGAGAGAATGACAGGCACTCACAGCATCATTCCTCTTCCTATTGCATCACCCACCACTCCCTCATTTCATCTTTGTTTCTGGTAGGCTGCTGCACAAAGCTCTGAGATAGACCACAGTTCCATTGTGCATGCAGATTTTTTCACCTAACCTCCAGCACTGTGTTAATTTTTGTGCTCCCTTCTGTGGATTTAAGTCAGTGGCACAATTTTGCTTGCCATGTAACTTGAACTAAGTCTGTGAGAGTGCAGAATAGATTGAGTATACTATTTTTATATCTTAAATATCACCATTCTTTTAAATATTGCATGAGTTCTAAATATTTAACTGAAGATGATTGATATGTCTGTTTTCCATGCAGTATAACATAACTTAATGGAGTCATAAGATTTCTGCCAACACATACAGGATTTGGAATCTATGTAAGTCTTAGATTACTGGCATCCATGTCTCCCACCACAAGTGATCAAATATCGTGGTGGCAGCTATGATATAAATCACAGAAGTATCTCTCTCTATCTGTCATTGCTATAACTAGGTTCCAGGAAAAGGAAAACACCATCTACAAGCAGGTGAAATCCACACTATTTATACTCGGAAGTTTCAGGTCTCGAAGTTTAATAAATGGCAATATTACACCACACAATAATTTGTTCAGCACCAAACAAAACTACTTGTATTTTGCTTTTGAAGACACTCTTCAATGTCCACATCTCTCTCTCTGGCTGACTGAGGCTGACTCTATGCTAGAAATATTCAACTGTGTTGAATTTTCCCCACCAGCTCTACTAGATAATGGTTATATTGAAGAGGGTGATACATCTAAAGATTGAGACTTTCAGGTAACCTGAGCTTTTAGACAACCTTATTCTTTGAGATATTTTTGGTGCTACATTAGGATTGGCTTTTCATCAGTAGGAAGGTGTTGTTGAAGTCAGAGGATTTCTCCAAAGGGAGGGGTAGACCAGGTGACTCTGCTCATGCAGACCCATTTTTTAGGTTTCATTAGCAAAATTACAGGTTGCTGCTGCTCACAGCTATTCCTGAACATCTCTTTTCTTGAACTGATGACTATTCACCTAAAATGGTTGATGGGACTTGTCTTATGTGGAAAAAATACACAGTGGAAAGCTACGAGAAAGTCCCTTAAAGAGCAAGTTTATCTTCTCTTACTTCTACCACTCTACAAACATTGACATATAATCAAAAGCTCAACATTCACAATTTTCAATCCAAGTTAAGGTCTCAAAAGCAGCAGTGCTGGTGAAATGGCTCTACTCTTGTCTCTCTTCAAGGTTGACAGCATGCGACTCTCTCTTACATGGAGAACTAGAGATCAAATCTCCAAGGAAGAGCTACCACTACTGCCTTGTTCTACTTCCACCACCTTTATGTGTCTCCTGTTAGCCCCTCTGCTCTCTGAAAAGTGCTCCTGAGGACAGACTGCATCCCTACCCAATAGCTGTGAGCAACATCTCTGCAGGGGGGACCTTCCTCAAAGTGCTTCAAACTCAGACTCAGTTGCCAACAAACCCTGTGGGAGGAAAGGAGTCACTCCAAAGAACATAAGGACTATTTGAAAAGGATTCAGACATTGATTTTGACAGGAGGAGAAGAGCCTGTCTCTGACTTAAATTACAGAGAGTAATGTCAAGAATGGTTTAGCCACACTGTGCACTGTATTCTGCTGGGACAGAACCACTCTGCTCATTGTGAGTTTGACACCATCTGAGTCATTAGAAATGGTTTTCATGGACGAACCCATTTCAAGCCTCGAAATACAAAAGTTCTTTGTGTGAGGTGTCTGTGAGAATTCCTCCAGTAATTTCACATTTGGATTCAATAGCTGAAATGAATTATGAAATTCTCTGTACTGTCACATATTAAGAAGGAACTGTGAAATGCTGATAAGATATCGAAATGAAGGCAAGGGGATTAAAAGGTCATTCTGCTGCACTTTTTCATCTGGTGAGGATTTCAGACTGAGCTAATTACCGTAGTACCTGAACACTTAATAGACTGTGCCAAATTTGTTAGTGATCTCAGTAATAAGCTGAGTACACAAATGTCTATATAAGGTCTCAAAACATCTCCAAAACACAGGTGAAAACAGGGCTAATGGGTCCAGTCCACACTGGGCTGAAAGATTAATGTTTAAATTCTTAAATAAATGACCTGTTGAGAATTTTCTCCCTCCACTCATTATCTTCTCAGTGTGGCTCAGGAGGGGAAGCACAAGTTCAAGTGTGCACTGAGCACAGTCAATACAGCTGGGTCTCTGGGAGGTACTGCAGTACAGGGAACAATTTATTCCATGATTCCTAAGCTGGACAAGTTGGGGACGACTGATGAAAACATATCAGCAGGGTTTGGCCTTAATGAAGAGGTTCTAAATTCTCTTGGTTTTTTGGTTTCACTATTCACCTGCTTTCATTCTATAAAGAAGACATGAGTCCTTAGGAAATAAATAAAATCTGATTAAAAAACCCAAACAACAACAACAAAACAACAACAACAACAACAAAAAACCCAACAAAAACCAAAAAACAACCAAAACCCCCAAAAACTACTGATAGAGAAAAGCTGATTTTTTTTCATCTTGAGTTTTGACTACTAGTACAGTATTAACATAATATTCAGCAGCAAGCAATCTGATTTATAGAAATAGATGCTCAGAAGCTTTGAAATGTGTTGTTTTGATACCTTGCTTCACCAAAAAGGATTATAGATTAAAGAATTTAGAAGCTGGCTATGCACCTACGGCATTTATTTTATTCTAAGCTATGGGATCAGCCATTTGTGAAAGAAGGAACAACTATTTTGTGTATTTACATGAAGCCCTGTATAGATACTTGTGTTTCAATTATGTCCTCACAATGATGCCCTGGGTATTCACTGCAGTTAGATGAGAAAATATTTGTCTTGTTTCTTGTGTTTTGATGTGAGATACCACCCTCATTTGAGGCCTGTTTATGGGTTTATATTATACTTAGGGGAAGTTTCTCAAGAAAAAATATTATGGAGGAACTGTCTACAGACCTGCAGATCCAAAAGTCACTCCTGATGGCATCTGTTTATTTATTCAAGTGATGGGGTATGTAATTATAAGACTGCATGGATTGCACTGTAGGGGACACAAAGAAGCAATTTCAAATCAACAAATTCTCCCTTCAGTTTGTGCCATGGCGCACACTTATTCTTTATGTAATTCTTGCTACATTTGTCCCTTTATTAATCTTCATTACATTTCATATTGTAGCACCTCCAATATTCTCTGAGTTGCCCATACTGATTTATAAGTTCCTCAGAGTTTGATCCAAGTAGTAGGTTTTTCTTATATTTTGGAAGATGTATGTTGACACAGATGCAAAATTTATGGTAAATTAATCCTCTTTGTTGCAATTATAAATCTTATAGCATAAAGCTTTGAACAAGAATATTAGAAAGTGAAAAGAAATCCATAAAGCCCCGTCAGGACCTCTTTCACAAAGTGGCTGAGCCACATTGTTGAATTCAGTAGTATATGATCAGGGCCAGAGTGTATCTAGTGCATACAGACAGGGCTCATGATTTCATACCCATGTTCTTGTAAGAGAACTGGTCAAACATTTCTTTATGAAAGAGCAGACTCATGGTTTTAGCTGTTTGCTTTCCTGTGAGTGCATGACCTGTAACCTGGGCTGTTGGATAGATTATTTCAAATGAAATAGAGAATCCATTATACTTAACAATTTTCAATGGCCAAAGCCAGTGATTGCCTGAGGATCTTGATTATTTTTGCACTGACTCTACTTACTTATGAACTGTAATTTTGTTTTTTGACAAGAATTAATTTTCCTGATTATACATACTGATTTTCATAGTGATCTTTTTCCCTGATTTTATAACCAGTACCTGCTGCTGCCACAATGATTTTCATAGGGAGGAGAAAGCGTAACAAAACAATTCTCTCTCTCTTTTTTTTTTTTTTTCTCTTGTAGGATTGAAACAAAACCCCCAACATTTTTCTTTCAAAGGAAACCTGAGACTTCATGTATTCAACACATTGTGTTGAACTATTTCAGAGCTTTGGGTCATGAATGGCTTCTTTCCATTAAAAGTAATGGTGTTATGCCTGGCAATGTGAATGTGCTGTATTCTGCTCACAAGTAGAATCTGCCTGTACAGGTAAATCAGTCCCTGCAGTTTCAGGAGAAGAGAGGAAAAGGAGGCGCAGCTCATCTCAAACTTCCAAGCTATACTGGCAATTTACTTTAGCCCCCTACACCACTGAGATTTCCACAGCTGTTTTAGTTCTGTTGAATTCAGGGTTAGATTGAATGATGCAGTTTTGAGACCTGGCCTTGAGGGCCTCAGAGGCGAGGTTGTGGGGAGAGCAGCTAATGAAAAGGTGTCAGGCTGGGGTCTGCTGGGAAATGCACACTTACCCCAGAAATTCACAATTAGCCCTGGCTTGACTAGCGCCATTCACATCATGTCTGGGAGCTGCTTTTTGCCTACCTCTAATCAGGGCTTGGCATGTGGAGGGGTGAAAGTGGCCTCCACTCAGTGCCTTCATTCCTCAGTGCTTTTACTTTCAATTTTACTTTTAAGAAACTCCAGACACAAACTCTACCCCATGCCAAAGCTGTTGGTGTCTGCCATGACACAAAGGATGGATCTAATCTGGTGTCTTCACCCAGGCTTGAAACACCCCATGGCTGGGAAGGATGTGTATAATTTGGCTTTTTTGCTCATAAAATCAGACCCTACAAAAATAAGGTCATGCACACACACACACATATTTACAGAGGTGTCTCATGGCAAAATGAGATGGGAAAATACCCACCTGTTTTCTGCAAGGTTAATTGACTTTAGGGTGAACTTTGTCTGAGGACAGCCCCTTGTGCTGATTGCCTCTGTTTATGATTTGGTTGGAGGGAAATGGATTTTGCACTCAAATAATCAAGCATCAAGGAGGAGCGCAACACATGGGAGAGCTGATTTGTGTCACCTGGCCATAAAAAATGGCAGGCAGGACTCAGAATGTCATGTGGTGTGCTCTGGATACATCACACCCTCTGCTGATACCAGTAAAAAGTATTAAGTACTGGGCAGCTTTGAAAATTAGAATCTCTCTGTAGGTTGTGAAATTTGGACCTGGTGGCTCTAATTCAAGACCTTCTGTCAAGATAACTCAAAATATATAGTAATCCAATTATTACAGATTTTCAGTGAAACATTGGTACCATTGAAGATCCCAGTCCTGAAATTTACCAGGAAAAATTATGGAGGTGTGAGTATATTAAGGTATTAAATCAGATTAAGCAGATTTTAGGAGAGATGGTCCACATGTACATATTAGTTTCTACAGACACAGAGAAACTGTGAAAGCTTATCTTTCCATACTGCCTTTTTGATGGAACTTGGTATCCCCTTTTTTTGATACCTTTTTCATTTGAAATGAGACACATCAATGCCCTGATTTAATTTAAACAGTCATTTGCTTTCCCTGAGTTCCCTCCTTTTCCTGACAAAGCAATAGAGAATGGTGAGAAGAGGAGTGGATTGTTGTGTGCAGGAGGAGAAGCCCTTCAGGAGGCAAGACCTCAGGAGGCTCCTGCACATCCTGACCTTGGCCCAGTGCTGCACTGACCCAGCTCTGGGATTTCCAGGTCAGAGCAGGGCCTCACTCACACAGCCTGGGAAAAGCAAGCCTGGTAATATCCTTACAGATGTGTGTGTCAGTGGTGTTGACAAGGAGTCTACACTTGACTATTTAAGTCTTTTGGCCTAGGGAAAATTAACATCACAAAGGTGATCTGTTGCAAAAATCCAGGCTTCTTAGAGGAAACACTAAAGATTCACATGCAGCTTTAAGGAACAATGATTAGTTGTTATTTATATTATAGGAGTACCTGGAGATCTCAGTTGGACTCAGGGTCTTGTTTTGCTGGCTGGTGTACACTTCCTCTCTTGGTGTTTCTCACAAAATACACCTTTCACTGCTACCAAAGCACTACTGAAATTACATTCTGTTATGGCCAAAACCTATTCCTCCAGAAAGCCAACCCTGGCTGCCATCTTATCAGCCACATATAATTTGTTTAGTTTTAAGGTTTCATCCTATCTGCAGATGGATTAACAAGTTACAAGGTCCAATAAATATAACCCAGAATATTTCCAACAAGCCTCTTTTCTTTTAAAGGGTGGTAGAAGAAGAAAAGAAATGGAAAAAGCATCAGCTTGAAATTTGTCCTCCAAGGACCATATCTAAATTTATAGATTAAAAAAAATTTATATCATGTATCATAATGAAGCCAAATCAGCAGTTTTGGCCTTGCTTCTCTAAGCAGAAAGGCTTTGCTGTCTGACTTCTCCTTGGCTGCCTTTCTACGTCTGAAATTCACGGCTGCATTGAAGCAGAGCAAGTCCAATAATGCCATTTGTTTTTCACTTAAAAAAAAAAAAAAGGCAAAAGGAAAAAGAGAAAGAAGGACATATAAATGGATCATAGAAGAAGGGGGCCATTAGCAGACATTTAGTCTGACCATGGCTAGAAGTGCAGATGGTTCAGAGGAACACAGCCAACTTGGCGTTTATATAAGCTATCTTGTATCTCTCTCTTTTTTCCCTGCATTGGCACTCAGATTGATTAAGAGGTCAAATAAAGGCTGCTTCAGTGTAAGAGTGTGCATGATGTATGACAAAAAAATCCTGTCTCACAGTTCAGGCTTTCTAAACAACATAAAAGACAAATCAATGCATAAACTAATTCACAGCCTGTTTAAGTCTTTTCTTCCTGAAAGCCGTATGGACCTCTCTCACTCTTGTTATTTATTTTCTATTTTTTTTTTTCTTTTTATCTTTTCAAATGTCCCAGTGACAAAGTAGTAAATGAAGACAAGTAGTAGAATGTGAACATAAGGAGGTAGAATAGGAAAGTCCCTTTAATAATGCAGTTGAAAATTACTCTATCCNAGAAGAAGAAAAGAAATGGAAAAAGCATCAGCTTGAAATTTGTCCTCCAAGGACCATATCTAAATTTATAGATTAAAAAAAATTTATATCATGTATCATAATGAAGCCAAATCAGCAGTTTTGGCCTTGCTTCTCTAAGCAGAAAGGCTTTGCTGTCTGACTTCTCCTTGGCTGCCTTTCTACGTCTGAAATTCACGGCTGCATTGAAGCAGAGCAAGTCCAATAATGCCATTTGTTTTTCACTTAAAAAAAAAAAAAAGGCAAAAGGAAAAAGAGAAAGAAGGACATATAAATGGATCATAGAAGAAGGGGGCCATTAGCAGACATTTAGTCTGACCATGGCTAGAAGTGCAGATGGTTCAGAGGAACACAGCCAACTTGGCGTTTATATAAGCTATCTTGTATCTCTCTCTTTTTTCCCTGCATTGGCACTCAGATTGATTAAGAGGTCAAATAAAGGCTGCTTCAGTGTAAGAGTGTGCATGATGTATGACAAAAAAATCCTGTCTCACAGTTCAGGCTTTCTAAACAACATAAAAGACAAATCAATGCATAAACTAATTCACAGCCTGTTTAAGTCTTTTCTTCCTGAAAGCCGTATGGACCTCTCTCACTCTTGTTATTTATTTTCTATTTTTTTTTTTCTTTTTATCTTTTCAAATGTCCCAGTGACAAAGTAGTAAATGAAGACAAGTAGTAGAATGTGAACATAAGGAGGTAGAATAGGAAAGTCCCTTTA
>VXBB01004149.1:58048-70070 GCA_013399915.1 Illadopsis cleaveri | reverse complement strand
TAGGAAAGTCCCTTTAATAATGCAGTTGAAAATTACTCTATCCTCAATAGACAAGAAATATTCTCCAACAAATGTCTTTTCAGAATTATAGGCAAGAAAAAAAAAAAAAGAAAAAAAGAAAAAAAAAGAAAAAGAGTGTAAAGGTCTTTTTAACTGACAGCTTCCCTTATGGCAGTCTGCCTCCTGCACTGCCTGGCATTTTTGTAGAGGGGTTCTGCATGTACCTGCTTTGCAAAAAGTTAAGTCTGTGAGAGTGAATGGGAATTTGAAGATACCTTCTGCAATAATAAAAGTAATTATCTTCATATGAATTTAGACACATGGGATTTTGATGGTGTTTAGGCATATGTCTTTCAATTTCTTTTAGGGTACAGAATGTCTGGACACCCAACTGGTACCTAAATCACAGATTCCTAACAAACAGACCCTCTCCAGGCATAGCTGGTGACCTGCCCGACTCCTTGAAACCGCCTGGATGTAGATTGTCTCCCCTGAACTTCAGAACCTTAAAGTGCTTCAGCTTCCAAAAACTGGGCTAAGACAGGAGATTTATTAAAGGCAGGAGCCCACCCCTAAGCAGATCTAAAGGCTTGGGTCTGAAGTGAGGCTCAGGTTGCAAAAGCTCAAGCGGGCTAACTGAACTCCTGCCTGCACTTTTAAAGCTCAATTACCCCAGGTGCCACGGGGACGGATACATTGAAAACAGATGGAGAGGTATTCCTGAGCATCTGAAGATAAGCACATCAGTTAGGCCAGGTTCTGTGGATCTTGTTTGAATAGTTAATCATGGGAACACGGAGATGAAGAGAACCACATGGGTCACTGAGCTCAGGTCTGTGAAATTTTCTCATTATAATTTACAACCTGGAGAGTATCAAGAGCATGCCAGGTGCTTCATATAATCAAACAGTCTGACAAGCTGGTATTTATTTTGGAGCCAAAGGAGGTCTGTTTGTTTTATGAATAAAGGTTGTTGTTATTTTTTGTTTTGAGACTGGGAGGTTGCTAATAATTTTGTTTACACTGTACTTTATGAGGGGATATTTTTGCTCACCTCTGTTACTGTTGACTCTGTATCATGGCCTAGCATTTTAATTTAAGAACTGTGACTTTTAAAGCCTTCTTCATAACTACTGAGTAGCCTTTGAATGTATTTTTGCTTTGGGCTATTTAGACACAGCTACACACACACACACACACACACACACACACACACACACACATACATGTAGATACTGGAAATTAATAATAAGTACACATATGAGTCCTATATCCTTAGGACTACCCTATGGTCCCAAAATTTGTATATGGTTTAAATACCTGCATGCATATAGCATAAAAACTACTTGAAAATCCACCTGAAAGAGAAAATTATTTTATTAACCAAAGCAACTGATCATTATTTTTCCAGACACAATACCAGAATACAACAGAAACACCTTTTTTCAGCTGGGATTATTGATGCAGTTTAATCACTTTGAGTATGCACTAAAGAATTAATGGCAGCCTGACGTTAAAATTGATAACTAAAATTCTTATTTGCGGAGTATGAGTTTAAATGACAAAACCACATTGTTATGTCTGCTTTAAGGAAAAGTCTGTCAGGGAGTTTGACATATTGATAGAAGATTCCCTGTAAATATCCCGGAGAAAGCAAGTGTAGATGATTTTAGAAGCATTTATTGGACTATAAAAAGTGAAGATTATGAATAGGTCAATATTTTTTGAAAGGTGGTAATATAAAACAGTGCTAAAAGATTCAGAAATGATCAGTAGATATTTTAAGCTTGCTGCTGACAGAAAGTGACATCTGATAAAGATGGAGATAAAAATATCAATAAAAGATGTTACCTACACTATACCATCTATTTATTTGTTTGAGTTGATAACAATTAGATTATTGACTATAAGTAATTTTGTAGCCCTTGGTAAATTATTTATGGACGTGCCTTTAAAAAAATGCTTTTGTTCATATGATTTTCCTTCTGATACATAAAGTGCCCAACATGTTCACTGAGCAATTTTTGTCCTCTAATGAAAAGTCTCTGAAATCTGGCCAAGAATAACAAATTTAAATCAGTGAAAATAACTTTGTCACCACCAATATGATCAGATGAGCTAAACGACTGAAAATAGGGACAGAATGGTAAAAACCAGGCTTGGTATGATGTTTCTCACAGCATGAATGTTTTCAGGAGTACTTACAGATAGCCAGTGTAAGACAGGAAGGATTTAAATGTAATTTGGTTCAGGTACTAAACTTTTCCACAACTCAGTGTCATTGAAAAAGTGCGATATACCATTCAAAGCTATCTGAGGAAACCCTCAGAAATAATCCTTGGACGTACAGCTGAAAACACAAGTCCTCATGTGCAAGCAGAGACAAGTTGTCCAGGCAATAAATTACAACAATGGGCTAGAAGATGACAATAGATAGCCAGGCATCTGCCACACATAAGCGCAAAAGTGAGCTGGACCTGAGCTGCTGTGCTAAAACTTCCAGCGTGTGAAGACATTTTATTACAAGAAACAGATCCAGAAGATATCCTAAAAATTCAGAGATTCCTGTTAGACTTCCCTCCAGGAGAAGTACAGATCTGTTACGGTGAGACAGGCTGCCTAATGGATTGTTTCTTAGCTTTTTTAGCAATGCAGAAGTATCCAGCACATTAAGCGATGATGTACTATGAGCTTGTAAATGACAGATTGTTCATTACAGGACTTCAGAGAAGTTAATAATCATGATAATGAACCACAAGTCACAAGTGTCTCTTGTATACCACTTTTTCATTTTTATAGACATGTATAAACTTAACACATCAAACTCTTGTACTGCACAATCAAGTGGGAGAATCAATTAAGCCAGTTGAGAGGCTTTGCAGTGAAAACTGAGGGAAAAATTTACCCAGCACACTCCCCTGCCTTTGTCAGACTTCCAGAGGGGCTGGGGAAGGAAGAGCAACTTCTCACACAGAATATCTTACAAGATTTTTAAGCTAAAGTCACTTAACTCTGAAGCAGCTATTTAACCCTTTTGTTATAAAATGGCTCAATCTAGTAGAATAAAATCATAACAAAAAAATTGACATGGAAAAAAGTCCAGCAGAAAAAACAGCTGGTTTTTTAAATAGAACTGACCAGAGGGATTACTTACAGGGGTAACAAAAGACTTGTTTTCTAAGGACAATCAGAAAGGTTGCTGTCCATTGCAATATTTTCATTTTCCTTTTCTCCCACTACAGTGGAGCGAAAATTAGTCCCCATTTCTAATTATTCACAATTACTCTAATTATTCCTTGAGAATCATCAGAGGAAATAAAAAGGAACATCATAGGCTTCAACACCAAAAACAGTTACTAAGACTTTTGGCAGGTTTCCATACAGATGCCACAAATTTTTTCTTGGATGCAACAATACAGACACCGTGGAAGTCCTTCAGGAATGCAAATACTGAGATGACAGATAGGAAAACGTCCTGTCTTACCACAGAACCACCAAAAGTTTGCAGGGGCACCAAGTCTCAGCTCTGCCACTTTCCCTAGCAATCATTTCCAAGCATTAAATATTAACTTCTAGGCACTAGATCTTGGCATGCACATGTTCACAAGACTGGATGGCTTCTCACATAGATTTTCTGTATGTCTTTTCCTATAAAGTTATTGAAAAACTTTTCCATTGTTAAGAGGAGAGGACTGAATTCTTAAGTCCCTGCAGTGGAATGGATTTTAGGGAGAACTTCCTCACTGAAAGAGTGGTCAAACATTGGAATAGGGAAGTAATAGAATCCCAACTACTGGAAGTATCCAAAGAAGTATGTGGGTGTAGCACTTGGGAACATGGTTTAGCAGTGAATATGCAGGGTTAACCCTTGGCTCCATCATCTTAGGGGTCTTTTCCAAACTTAGCAATTCTATCATTCTATGATGTACAATTTGAGATTTGTAGGTTATAGTTATCCAGGACAGCTTCTGGATCCCCTGTGGATCCCTTCCAGATAAGGTTATTCTATAATTTTTACTTAAAATACAGGTGGGTAGGATATGACAGGGAAGTTTTATGGAGACAAAATGTGGCTTTCACTTAATCTAAGACAAATTGATCTAGGAGCGATTCAAGGCATTGCTAAAATTCTGTTTTGATAATATGTTATACCAGCCTATTTTTTAATTTGTATTTGCTAAAGAAAAAATGTGTTAAAATATGAGTGAGTGTGCTTACTCACTTAGGTTTAAAGTCATATATTTTTGAGTATAAGAAAATGGTCTATGCCTTAGATGGACAGAGACTTTTTATCATCAAAGAAACCCTTTTTCAATCTCTTTTGCTGTTCTGTAATTTTTTGATGTGTGAAAACCTCAAATACTTCATATATTTGGAAAATCCTTCTTCCTAGTAAACCTTGGAGTTTCTTGACAGAATTCTTGGGTCCAAATTGACCCCACCAGTTTTTAAGTATTTATGTTATCTTCCTAATTCTGGTATGTCAGGTCAGGGTTTTGTTTCTAGACTGGAGAGAGCAGGATGAGTGCATCTAGAGACTGCATTTCAGCTGAGATCTCATTTTCATCTGTTTCTGGATCTGGAAATGTGTTTTGGGACAAAGCAGGTGGAATACTTGCAGAGCAAATCACACACACTGTGGTCTTTTGTATGGCAAACATTTACCCTTTATGGCTATGTTAAAGAGTCAAGGTTTTCCCACCAACACTAGAATGGAAATTTGGTGTTTTATTACAAGTGAAAAATGGCAGCATTTTTTAAAAACAAAAAACCCAGCTGAGAAAGTAAAAAATATCTTTCCACATTAAACTTAAATTTCTTGGGTGGATGAAAAGAAAGTAAAAAAAAAAAAGGAATTTTTTTCCCCCAAAGAGTATCTCCTAAAATAATTTCTATTATTTATACAGTTCTTCTGCAAATTGATTGTAGGTTGTTGGATGAGATGGAAAAGAAACTGTCTTTTTAATGCACCTATTTAATAACAATTAATATTAAAATTGCCAGCTTGACCTTCTAGACCAAATGGCTTAGAGTAAATTGCCAACGCAGAGATTTCCTTGACTTCCTAAGCCCCATGATGCTGCTTAGAAACTTTTAAACCAACTTCATCCTTGCTGTTCTTAAGCAGTTTATCCAGTGGTAATGTTTTAGGCTCTTTCGGAAACATAAAAGGACAGCTGATATTGCTGATCTCCTTGTTTATCCTCCTGCTATTAAATTCATTATATTCTAATGAATTCATCTTAAAGTGAAACTGTTCAGGAGCTCTACAGTTGTCGCTGTCAGTGTAAGTCAATGCTGCTCTCATCGGAAGACTCTGATGTGTAAATTACTTGCTACCAGTGCTCTAACTTTATGTGCAGGCTGAGACTGTCAAACGCTAGCAACCTAAATTTTACTGAGTCCAGAGTTAGAAAAAAGATCATGCATAAGTAGACTGTAAGTGTAATGTAGTCTATGGTAACAAAATTCTGACTCTCCTCTTCTTACATCCAAGGAGAACTAAATAGCAAGGAAAATCCAGTAAGTAATGCAAGCAGTTATATCTGTTTCCTTGCAGATAATTTATGTGTTAAAACAATACAGGAAGGCTACCATCCCTGCTTGTAATCACAGGCTGAGGCTATTTTATAAACAGTGAAACCACCCATTGCTGTTGTCCATCATTACTTGCCTAATAAATACTTCAATTTCATTTAATGAATAATGTATTCAGGCTCAGTGAAGTGATAATTCTTTAAATTAATTATTAAATTAATGCAAAAAGGTTTTATTGCAAGCACTACTAAAGGAAATTTCTGTCTTCAATCTAAAGCTATTATTCATTATGTGCAGAAAAAGGCTCCATTTGCATATTATTAGTGAGGTAACCTTTAGCCTTCCTGGCAACAATGAAGATGCATCTCGATGTTGCTGTGCATTAATGTTCTGGGTTAGCCTTCCAAAACTAAAGTGATGATAAACAATATGTAATAAAGTCTTTGTTTATGGCCTTCTACCAGCTGGTTTTTGATATGTCAAATATACTACAATGACAAAATGTCCAGTAAATGTATTACAGCAAGTTGTTAAAAGGTGTTGCCTGCAGATGGTTAGTTGATGGAAAACAGTAAAAGTGGGACCAATTAATGCCCTGGAGATCTGAGTAGTAAATTAATCTCAAACAGACTTTTTAAAAGTCCTCTCTTTGATGGTCTCCCATGTGCTGTGCTACCCTGTACTTGCTGCTGTCCTTGCCTGCTACACAGCAGAGAGTCTGGGAGTTAGTCATGTTCTGTGGTAGGGCTCAATTCCCCAGGCAGTAGATTTTTTCCTGTCTTGAGCAAGTCTCAGTACTTACATATGGAGTTTCTAACGCTATCATGTACCTGCCCTAATTTAGATGTCACAATGAGGAAGAACTTTCTGTGGAAGTAAGTCCCAGTGATTTTCATTGAGAGAAACAAAAGTGGCTTCTCTTTCCACTCTCTTAACCTTTTGTTTCCTCTTACATCCCTAAAGCAAAAATTCACAGGAATCCTTGAAGGAAAAATGACCCAGGTTAGTGAGTCCGCAGGGCCTGGTTCAGAGCTGTGAAGTTGAGCAGCTCTTGAGTGGGAAGACCCGTCCTGTGGATACAGTGGTGTGCTGGATCTGAGCTGACAATCTGGTGCAGGCTGAACTCTCAGTGCCACAGATTCACAGTGTTCCCTGAAATCAATCCTGAAAGTCAACCTGAGTGGCTGGCGTCATTGAGCACATCTGGCCAGGAGATGACTGTGCTGGTTGGATTCTCCAGGTCTTCTTCTGTCAGCCATGAATCCATGAATCCTTCTAAGACCTGACTGCTGGGATCTTGGGTATGTGTATAGCCTAGGATTCTGTTCTGCAGGGAAACTCTGACCTGTTCTCCCCTCCGACATGTTTTCCTTTCAGTTGTGCCATTTCACAGTGTAGTGTCCTGATCAAAGCTTAAATTTCATCTGGGCACATAATCAGTGTAGGTAACACCCCCCAACTATGTTGTGATCAATAAGGACCACAGACAGAAGTAGAACACAATGCATCCCTGGGATAAACACACAGACATTGACCACCCCTTATACTGTCTGGAGCTAGAGTTTTCATTAAGCTGTCTGCCCCTCTGGATGATGAAAATCTAGGCAGCATATAGGTCCTCAAAGAGCATTAATTTGTGTCCTGAGAGATATTGATTAAAAAAAAAAACGAAAAGAAAAAGAGGGAATAATTATAACTATTAAGTTATGACCGTGTTACTTCCCCTACAAGTCTGCAGTCTCAACCACAGTGACATTTGTAATGCATGTTCTCCACATCCTGCTTTATTTAACAGTTTTATTTTTAGATGTTAAAAAAAAGGCTCCAGAAAGACAAAATGGAAGCCAAAAATTGACCACAGGCTTCTTTTAACTATATGCCAGGTGAAAACCCTTTTTTCTCAGAGTGTATACCCTGTCTTTTATTTTTCTAGCCCCCACTATAAGCCAAATACAGATCCTCTTTCACCTTACAGGTGTTTGGAAGTAAGAATGATCTTTAAAGTTCCTCCCAAAACATAGCATTCTATGATTTCTGAAAAATTAATTCACATAATGCATCCCATCTGGGAGCTCATTATTTTAAAGATGATATGTATTTAGTAAATCTAGATGAGGAAAGCATATACTCTTTTACATAGGTTAACTGAGAGGTCAGATGGGATTTTTTTCCCACCAAATGCCAAAAGATAAAATTTTGTTGTCTTTTTTTTTGTGGTCATTAAAGAAAAGCACCTTCAAAAGGCAGTGCAGTGTGTCCTGAGGTGTTTATCTGAGGCAAGCAAGATAGTTCCCATTGCAGTGGCCAAGCTCTGTAGTGGAACCCCAGTAAATCAGAGTGGAGTCTGAAACTACTGTGTTTAACCAGGATGAGTCCTGTCCATTGTACAATCCAAGAGAAAAACCTTAAAATTCATAGCTTATTGTGCTTCAGCAGATCAGGAGGAATCACAGGAAAGCATCAGGGTGGTTATTAACCTGTTGGTGCCCAGAACAGGAAAACTGCTGTAGTACATCAGCATTTGACCCTGTGTTAGCTGCCCTGAGTTAGCTTTGTTGAAGATCCCTTTCCTGCTCAGGAAGCAAGACCCATTTTGCTCTTTAGCCAGACCTTTTTCTCAGATAAGGATGTTGTCTGAAGAAGCTGCAGGACTCTGTTATCTCCCTTTCCAGATCTGATCTCAAATTAAAAGCATTTTCATTTACAAGTTACTTATTAATTCTTATAAAAATAAAATGTATATCAAATCAGCATGAACCTTTCTTATCTTAGAGATAAGAAAGAATTCAGCATTTTATGGATCCAGGCTCCCTTCCCCCATCCTGCTCATATTCACATCTCTAACACAGAGACCTCTGGTTCACCTTTGAATCACTTATGTTCTCTTCACCGCAGCAATCAGCTCAGTCCTACATAAAGTGTAAAGTGCTGACATTTTCAAGCAGCCTAATGTTTCTTGCAGTCATCTAGCAGCCTTTCAAATGTAGAATCCTAGATGCCCTTGCTTTCCTTAATCAGCTAGCAGTGAAAAAGAAAAATGGAATAAAAGGACCTCATATATCCTCTTCTCCCTCTCTCCTGCAATTTGCTGTCTGTCCAAACTAATCCCCCCACATCCCTCCCATTACACAGATGCAGTGAGGTCTCTGAACACAAATATTGTAAACCTCAACATAACTTCACCAATTCACACTAAGGGAAATAAATTTAATTCAGTCAGCTTCTCATCATCTTACAGCCCCTTTAGGGCTAATCATCTGTATTAACTTTCTAATGTCTAAGTGCTGCTGACTACTTTGTAGCTGAAATGCCTGTGAGGAGAACAAATTGCCCAACAGTGGATTTCTTTTCTAAAACAGTGGTTTTAGTATTTAAAAGGAAACAATCAGGTTTGGAGTGGTGTTGGGTTAAGACTTGGATGGCAGGTGATGTGGCTGAATATAACATCTTTGTGCTGGAATTTGTAGTCAGTATTTCTTTCCTGAATAAAATTATTTGGCATTTACACAACCAGGTAAACCTTTATTTCTATTCAAGAGCCCCAAATGATTTTATGGTTTTGAGAAGATTGATTTTAAGAAAATTGATTTTAAGAAGAAAGATCCTTTTCTCAGCAAACTAGTTTCTTGATTTACCAAATTTTAATAGTAAGCTGGCTTTTTTTTCTTTTTTTGTTTTTCTTCTTTTTATTGCAAATCTGCAATAAGTACAGTTTTTAGTAGCTGGTCTTGAATGCTGGTAAAAGCTCATGCTTGGATTCAAGCCTGACTGATATGTGCCTTTTTGAGATGCTACACAATGTCGACACAGTTTTGTTCAAGGCTGTGGATTCAAATTCTTGTTCTTCTACAGATTTAGTGTGCTCTTCTGAGTAAGGACTTTGAAGTACTGCTGACCATACATTTTTTCTTTACAGTCTGCTTAACATTCTCCAAGGGGCAGTGGGTTGTTAGCATGTATTTATATCAGGATGTGAATTGCATACTACAGAAATCAGCAGAATTTATTTTCCTGCCTGTTGACTCTTCATACCTACCTCGCCTTTCTTTCCCTTGACCTGTCATATTACCCTTTTTGATCTAAGGGCCTCAATCACCATGGAGAGTTGAACTCCCAGGATTAATCTTCATCTTCTGATCTTTTCAATTCTGTTCATTCCTTGGTAAAAAGTGCTGTTTATACGTGTTTCTCTGTGATATGTCATGTTTCTCTGTGATATGTCATCACCAGTGTTGAATCTGTGTGGTGAAACCAGAACTTGACACCTACCCTCTTCTTTCCTCCTCCCTTTTCCTCATGGATTCTGGCCCTAAAGAGAATACATTTCTAATGGACATTTATCTCTTCTAATTATAGACTTTTTTACCCTGTCCAATTATCAGCTTCTGATCTGAATTCTTTTCTGAGACAGCCTCTCACTTTTCCCTCTGAGTTTATGTAGCATCTGGGGATATGAAACTTCTACTCTGGGTTAAATTCAGATGTGCTGAGTAACACCCTATGGGGTATCACCAGTTTTCAAACAGACCAAGCTGAAAAAAACCCCTCTGCTTCACTAGAAATCTGATAATTCCTTTTTTTCTGTTTTCACATGGGGAAATTCCAAGGTTTTTAAGGAAGACAAAACCAAAAGTTACGTTAAGACCAATGCCAAGAAGCGCTTGCCTGCAGTAAACTAGGATATATCTATCTCTGTTTTGCAGTTCTCTGTGGAGGTAGGAGATGGGTGTAACATCCCTTTTCTTTCCAGCTACCCTGCTTTCAGTGGAGGAAGAGCTTTCCTACAGACATCTTCATTCTGGAAAATGATCAGGAAAGATTGGGAACAGCCCCAGTCAAGGTCAGCTGCTTTCATAGCTGGAGAGATGCAGTGTTGAATCCTAGTTTTCAAACTACTTATTGGCCCATTTTTTTGGCTTTTCTTCCTTCCCTTTAGATTCAATATTATTTTTTGAATCAAAAATTAATTCCAGATATTAGAGATATTCCAGAAACCAGTGGTTTCTCCCAGCTGATCATGTCATTCCTGTCTAGTGGTCTTGATCAGGTTTTTCCTTTCACAACAAAAAAATCCATTTGGGGACTGAACAAATTTTGAAAATGAATAGACTTAGTTTTAGGAACTAGAATTTTCTGTTGAAGTCACAAAATTCCCAACCAGTTTTCACTACAGAGTCAAGTTTTCAGGGCCAGTGGGAGGTAAGCCTGACACATCAAGCAAGATTCTCACTCTTTTCTCTCTAGAGGAGGTGTTGCAGAACAGGCCAAGTGTTTGGGTTTTCAGGCAGCAAGCTGCAAAATTGTGGCAACTGGCATAATTTGTGCCTTTCATTTTTCATCCAGCAATCAATCTCTTTAGATCATCAGCTGGGAGAAGAGAGTTTGATGAAAATCATGATTAAGGATGTGAGTGGGAAAAGTGGAGTTGACTATTTGGCTCAGACCCAGGAAACCAGTCCATGTTGTGAAGAGCATGTGGTAGTAGAGTTATGATTTTTTCCTTTTCCACCCAGTGCAGCCCTATGGTTTTATCCTTTTCCTCCTGCAATCTCCAGATGATGCATGTGCTGCTATAAATGATATTTCAGCTTTTTATAACTTCAGACACACAGATTACCTCCCCAGCATCCTTTTACTGCTGAGTGTGGGTGGAAAAAAAAAGTTTTTAAAAAATGTGCTTTCCACTCATCAGGTTCAGTCTGTTTACTGTTTCAGTAAAAAAAGTGAGTAGAAAAGGAAAGGCAACAATGATTGCATGGCAACATTCATACACTTTGGGTGAAGGATTATATTTTGCAAAACCTTCCAGGAAAATAAACCTCAGGTAAACAAGAATGCTTTACAGAGGTATGAGACTCTTTTGTCACCAATCAAAGATATTTTGGCTTGCTATGATTTCTTCATTGCCTCTCTCCATCTTCATCAGGATGTATCATTTTGAGTAATCTTGCTTTTTTGGCCTTTTTACACATCAATTTAGCTAAATTAGTAACAAATCCATGAAAAAGTCTGGCTTCCAATGATGTTTTTATTTGTTTTACTACTGAAATTGTGGTTCATGTTTGATGGATAAATCTAGAGTGGTGAAAAGAAAGGAATGGTGAAAACAAAAATATCTTTAATAAACTTGTTTAGAGGAATTGTTGAGGCTGGGACTAGAGAGAAGTCAGGAACCCTATTTTTCATAGCATATACTTCCAAGTTCATGCCAACAGCTGCCCTCTCTGGTATTTTTCCATTTTGAGTAATAGGAATTTGAAGATATTTAACCAGAATTTGCTTTTGAAGTTGAAGAGGTAAAAAGAGGAAAAGCAACCCATCCAATTTCTGAATCGTCATCAGAGCAGGAGCACCTGCTTGCTCCTTGTTGCCACAAACAAAAAGGAGCCCACAGCGGCTGCACTCCTAATTTTGGCACCTCAGTTTAGTGGCTATGAGTGTCTGGAAGGCATCCCAGATTATGTCCTCTTTTCCCCCTTCTTCC
>VXBB01004149.1:29931-50995 GCA_013399915.1 Illadopsis cleaveri | reverse complement strand
GTGAGATGCTCCACCCAGGGTGAAGGAGCCAAACCATTTCCACCTAGATAAAAAGGAGCCGCAAGTGTCACTAGGTACTCTGGTGTTCCCATGGGACTCCCAAAGGAAGACTGGACCCATCTCTGGACCCTAGGCTCCACAAGATCATCTCTACTTCCAACAGGACCACATCTGTAACTCCAGGAGGGCTTACTTTTGGGCTATTTCCAACACCCTGGCCGACAGGGTGTCAGGTTGTATTTCTGACTCTGTCAAGGTTTTCTAGGATTTCTTGTTTGTTTGTTCGCTTGTTCTTTCGTACTACAACATTTGTATTTTTAATATCCCTAGTAAAGAATTGTTATACCTATTCCCAAAATCTTTGCCTGCCAGCCTTTTAATTGCAAATTTATAATAATTTGGAAAGGGGGAGAGAGAGGGCTTACATTCCAAGGTAGATTCCAATCTTCTCTGGCAGATACCTGTCTATCTAAACCAAGACAAAAAAGAAAAGAGAAATAATTTTTACAGACTACAGCAACAAATCTTCGTCCTTGATGCCATGGGGTGTGGCAAATGCTAGAACATGAGTTGACCTAACCATTAATGTTCCTAGCTAGTCCTGCAATATCTTTCATTGCAGAATCACAGTTTGGACTCAAAAATGTGTCTGGTTTCGGTATTATTATACAATGTTTTAAGAGAACAGAAACAAAAGAGTTTGTTTTCCACCTAATGACAGCTGGTTTTGAGACAATTTAGAAATAAACCTTGGAGCTTGGATTGAGGACCTTTAGAGAGAGAATGGGTATGTTCTACATGTCCATGTCTATACTGCAGGCTGTTGGATAGAAAGCAACCAACGGAGCTTGCCCAGCATGATGCATCCATATAGCAAGCATTTTCAGTGCTGATTTCTCCATGCCTAGGAAGATGACCTGCAAGGCCCTCGCATCTGCTACTGCTCACCAGATGAGCAGCAATACATCACTTATTTCCCCATCAGCAATACTTTGACCTTGTTGATGGCTTTGCAGCTGGATACTTTCTCAGTTCAGACTCTGGTATATTTCCAGAGGCTTTTGCTTCCATCCTTGTCCCTTTTCCTGAAAACCATGTCTTGTGCCTAAAACAAGGAAAATCCCAATAATTTACATAGATTCTTTGATAATTTTGACAGAAGAATGAATGGTTCTTTGGCTTGTGTAAATTGACAATAAGCACAGTGTGAGCTCCTGTAAAATCAGTTTTCAATCAAACAATGGAACTCCAAATATGAAGTTACCATGTCAGGCTCAGCATCCTTTGCTCCCTATCCATCTTTCCCCAGATGTGTGTTTTTCTGTTAGTCTCATCTGCATACACTTCTAGGTGTTTATTTCTGGTTCTGAAATACTTTCACTAAGTCATGAAAGGGTCAGCTTCTTCTCTAGTTTTTACTGCTGATGTTCTCTGGAGGTCATTAAGATAACATCAGATTTATTCCAAAATATCTGGCATAACCAGGTGACTATAGTGCTCTTTCCCAAGCTCAGTATAAGCTCATGTCAGAGCTGTGCTTTCTTCTTAATTATCTCAATTTTACTCCATGTGTCACATTTCCCATCTGGAAACAGGTCCTAACTGAGCTAAGGCTTGACAAGACCAGGTGAGAAAGAATCTTTCGAGTCCATCAATTAACTAGAAAATGGCTGTGTCTTCCAAGAGTTTGGGATCATTTCAGAAGGCATAAAGGTCCATATTATCTCAGACTGGAAAACCTTTTTTTTAATACTGTTTTCATTCAATTTGCCAAACAAACTGGAAAATTATAGCCTGTGATAAATATTGTTTTAAATCAGAATTCTAGAAAATAAGGTATAGGATGAACTACTTCAGGCCAGAAAAATTCCTTCAGATAAATACTTTTTGCTTCTAAATCTCAGTTTGCTTTCTCAGTATAAATTTTTTCCTTAAAATTTTGTCACTGTCTAAGCACTGCAATATGAAGAATTTCTTATGGTCCATTCTACTAATATTTTTTTATTTTTAGTCTTTTGTATGTTTTAATTATGCATTATGCATTTTTAGTTTTTCTTCAAGTCAGAGCATCTATTCAAGCCCATTTTCTAAGAGATACTTCCAGAGAACTGTCATACCATTTCTTTAGAGCTTCACTCACCAATGGAAACAAGAGGTTTTCTAGAAGGATATGATGATGTGACATGTGAATGCTAAGGCAATCAAGAAAAAGGTGACATTGTGAAAATCCAAGAAGTATTTAACGTGGCTAAGAATTTCAGTATAAATTTTCTTGGAAAAGTAGCAGCAGTCTCCCCATTACTGAAGAAAAAATATATAATTTTGTCTCTATTTGTATCCCTGTGGCCAGCACCCTTAATAAGCTTTGCAGTGAGAATTGTAAAAAACCTCAAAAGTTCTGTGAGTTTTTCAGCTTCAAAGTTCTGCTCAACACTCTGAAGGCTGCTAGCTTCTTGTTACCCCTGTGGGCTGGTGATGGGTCATGGCAACTAGAGGTGGGAACACTGTTTTCCCACAGTTTGACCTCTGTGACAGAGCCTGACTTTGGCACATGATGCTCAAGAAGTTTCAAAGTTTTTGTGAAAGTGCTATGGAACAACTTAACACCCATCAAAAAACTCATGCACCTACCCATCAAAAAACTATAAAAAAGTATGATTCTGTAGTTAACCCAAGAATCATTTGAAAATGAAAATCAACTCAGTAATATAAGCAAAGTATTGAGTCACCCAAGCCTACAAAAATAGCTCAATCTTCCTTCAGAATTAATTTCTAAGCTTAGACATGAGTCTGAATTTGGTGGTCTTGGTATTTAAATTGCATTTTGGGAATTTTTATCTGATAATAGTGGAAAGCCATGCAGCTGCCCAATGTTATGACATTTGTACCATTTGTCCTGGGAACAGAAACTGGATCTCTTTTGATGCTGTTTGGGTTTTGCCATTTATTCTTTTATATGTTCTCTATATTCTTCACACATATATTTGTAACTCTCACCTATTGTATTAGTAGTTAATTTTCCCAGTACTTTTCCATGGCCTTTCCCTAAGCAGAAAGACAAAACAAATTCCAAAGCTCCAAGCCCCAGGAAGTACAAGGCTCCATGTTATCTTGGCTCTTCCTGGGAATCAAGGCTAAGTACAACGCTTTGAGACACATTTCATGGACAAAGTACAACTAGTGCTGAAGGGGGAGCTCCAGAGAAGGGGCTTGACCTGGGGGGAAATTGCATCACCACTTGTCCTCCTAATTGGTGCTTTTTATCAGTTATGCAAATTTCCTAAAACCTATCAATTTGTACACACCCCTGGGGGGAGGAGGGGAGGAGAGTGGGCTTTTGTGGACATCTTTCCGTAACTGTTCCTGGAGGTCTTCATTAGAGATCCTCTTTTATATTACCTCCTTATTAAAATTATCTTGAGTTTCATTTCCAGGTTGGGCAAAAGGCAACATTTTCATGTCCAGATGCTACTCATCACAATCAGAAAAATATGATCAGAATTAGCCTAATTGCTATTCTCATCAAAAAAAGGCCACAGGGACAAAATTTCTGCTGGTGGTTTTGCCTTGCCATTTGTGCATGAAATAAGCACACTTTCATAGAACCATAGACACACAGAATTATGAAATTATAGAATGGTTTGGGTTGGAAGGGACCTTGAAGCTCATCTCATTCTAATCCCCTGCCATGGGCAGGGACACCTTTCACTATCCCAGGTTGCTCCAAGCCCTGTCCAACCTGGCCTTGGACACTGCCAGGGATGGGGTGACCACAGCTCCTCTGGGCAACCTGTGCCAGAACCTCACAACCCTAGCACACTTCACTTGTTTCTTTCTGAGGTCTCCTTGATAAGGTAGAAATTCTGTTAAAGAAAAAGAAATCATCTTTAATGAAAAAAAAGTATGACTTAATGGTTTTGGAATTGGAATAGCTACTGTAAGAAAACCTAGACAGGCAGATTAAAAAGAACATGTATTTTTCCTATATGACAAAGCCTGATGTTTCATAGGAACATTTTTAGATAAACTACTTAACCATAGACATCTCTTCAATTCATTTCACACAGCAGAAGACCTCTTTCCCAGCTGAGTGTGCAAGTCACAGATACCTCACAGTCCTCTCGGACAGAGTTTCTGAAGAATCAGAGTGCATGAGAAATGACTTTTGCACTTGAAACAGCCCTTCACCAGCTCTGGTGAATGCATTCAACATATCAAGAACTTCATTCCAGTGTGCCTCCTACAAGTGATTCCTTGTTTGAACAACTGCTTTGCCTTTTAGAACAAGGGGTGATGAAAGGGTGAAGAAAAAGTGAGAAGCTACAGCAGCTGACTCATCTCTTCAGGAGCTACAAAGTATAAGAAAACAAGGTGTTTGACACACAGCTGACCCCATGAGGATTCATCTTCAACCTTGATTATGTATATCAGCTGTACATTTATGACTACTGCATGTACAATAGAGTGGGAGCTCAGAAACCAACTGCCTTGTAAAATCAAAAAATCCTGTAATTTTTTCCCTACACATATTGATTTACTTAATAAATGGAATCTACCTTTGGATATATAAACTGGTATTTGTTTTTTCTCCATACTTGGCTATTAATAAAGAAAATTTTGAGTATTGCAAGGGAAGGAATGTATGAAGGTTGATAGTCTCAATAGAAGGTGAGTTATGTATCTAATTCCCTGAAGGTCTCTGCAAATATTAAACAGAGAATTTGGCAAGGCCTTATGTAGGCTGTCAAAAAATAATAAAATTAGTCCAAAAGATCCATGGATTTGTGCATGAAATCCAGCCTATTTTTCCAGCCAGTGGTTTATGAATATTGGTGGAGAGAAAGGCACTCTTCACAAGAAAATCACTAAGTTAGCATTTAGTGCTTACAAATTGTATCCAGAAACCTACATCTAAAGAGGCGTATAAATATAAAGAGAGGTCTGTGTGGTTAATCTGTAAGATTAAATGGTTTAATCTGACATTTTGTATCTCTTAAAGGCAGAAGATACTGCCTTGTGATGCCTAGTTTAAGACAAAACCCTTGTACTTGGCCAAATAACTTCCCACAAAGCTCTGGATTTGAAGTCATCCAGCAAAAATACATCTGACTGAATATTGCCATCTGCGATGTGTATGTCTCCACCTCACCTTGTAAGTCACGGATAAAAGTAGAAATGTATGGAGAAAAGTGCATTTTCATTCTGCAACAAAAAATTCACATGGGTTAAAGATGGTGCCCATTTCCTGACAGTGCCCATTTCAAACACACAGCAATCTTCCCAACAAGTCAAGCAAGTTTTGGTTTGGGTGGGGTGGTTTTGAGAAACTGTAGTGCAATGAAACATGATTTAAAAACACACCTATGGGGAAGACCATACATTATTTCAACTAATCTTACCTATTAGAGAAAGAAAGAACATTGCTGATATTTGCTTGCTCTGCTGTTGCTATTTTGTAAACTTGCTTACAAAGCTCTTTACTGATTTGGGCATTTAAGTCAATGTGGTTAAAAAGCCCTATAGCAGCTTTAGGTATGAAGGCTACACTAGAGATGGAAGATTTCTAAAATTTCTATACATACAGCTCAAGATATTATTTCTTCTGAAACAAATCTATCTATCTATCTATCTATCTATCTATCTATCTATCTATCTATCTATCTATCTATAAATTAAAAAAACATAGTTAAATTCTTGTATTTTCTTTAAAATATGGGTGTGCAGGGAGGAGTTCCAACACATAAGAAAGACTTCCAACTGGTCTACTGAAGGACCAAATTTCAGCCCTCAAATTTCCCCTAAAAATATCACTAAAGGTGGGCTGAAGAATTAGAATGTGGCTCTGGCTTCAGACATTCCTTTAAAAAAAAAAAAGAAGAAAAGAGAAGAGAAGTAAGCTTTATTTCCCACAAATGATTCAATGGTTAAAATTCACAATTCATTTACAGCCCCGTAATATGTTCTATGCCCACACAGACATAGCCTGTCATTTTTTATATGGGTTTTGCTAGGTTATAATGGCAATAAAATAACAATTCACAGTTTTCCTGGGAAGGAGTAGTGCTCCTTGCAAAGTTTCCTCTCTCCAAGCATCACAGGCATGAAGAATGGTGCTCAGATTATGTCCTGTCGATGGTTAATTTCAAATCTAGAAGTTTATTAATTTTGACTCATAGCAGAAAAGACCATGACCAATTATTATTCAGTAAAAAAATCCTGCTGTTTAGCCAAAGAATTGCACTAAGCAATGCTGCACTTGATGTGCCTGTGATAAATGTTCACATGATAAGGTTATTTGGTGTACAGCAGCTGGAGGGGTTGTCATAGCAACATGCACACGATGCTCATAAATTTGATGTGTAGTTATCCTTGCTGTGTATGCAAAAAAACACAAAGCAAACTCAAGCAGCTTAATTTACAGCATTGAGTATCAGAAAAAGAAAAAGAAAAAGAAAAAGAAAAAGAAAAAGAAAAAGAAAAAGAAAAAGAAAAAGAAAAAGAAAAAGAAAAAGAAAAAGAAAAAGAAAAAGAAAAAGAAAAAGAAAAAGAAAAAGAAAAAGAAAAAGAAAAAGAAAAAGAAAAAGAAAAAGAAAAAGAAAAAGAAAAAGAAAAAGAAAAAGAAAAAGAAAAAGAAAAAGAAAAAGAAAAAGAAAAAGAAAAAGAAAAAGAAAAAGAAAAAGAAAAAGAAAAAGAAAAAGAAAAAGAAAAAGAAAAAGAAAAAGAAAAAGAAAAAGAAAAAGAAAAAGAAAAAGAAAAAGAAAAAGAAAAAGAAAAAGAAAAAGAAAAAGAAAAAGAAAAAGAAAAAGAAAAAGAAAAAGAAAAAGAAAAAGAAAAAGAAAAAGAAAAAGAAAAAGAAAAAGAAAAAGAAAAAGAAAAAGAAAAAGAAAAAGAAAAAGAAAAAGAAAAAGAAAAAGAAAAAGAAAAAGAAAAAGAAAAAGAAAAAGAAAAAGAAAAAGAAAAAGAAAAAGAAAAAGAAAAAGAAAAAGAAAAAGAAAAAGAAAAAGAAAAAGAAAAAGAAAAAGAAAAAGAAAAAGAAAAAAGAAGAAGAAAGAGAAGGAAAGGGAAGGAAAGGAAAGGAAAGGAAAGGAAAGGAAAGGAAAGGAAAGGAAAGGAAAGGAAAGGAAAGGAAAGGAAAGGGAAGGAAAGGAAAGGAAAGGAAAGATAAATTATAAGATAATAGACTTCTTCACGTTATATTCCTTCACAAGCTCTTCAAAGCCAAAAAGATTTTTAAGATAATCATTATGGAAGGAAGTGTAAGTTATCATTAATATTGAGAGAGAAAAAAAACAAACCCAACAACAAAATAAGAGCCTTCTTGAAATCCCTGCTTGAGTATATTGGTTGTTTCCTACTTTGGCTGCAAACACCTGAATGTAAGTGAAAAACCCTAACATCCTCTTTTCTATTTTACTTTTTTTCTTCTTCAGAAGTGTTGAGATGAACGTGTCAACTAGGTCATGATGAAATGCCCTCCTTTCCTAAAAGTTACCAGGATAAGAAGAATCTATCATTCTCTACAGTTCTGTCTTGTTCAAATACAGGATAAAAATGAAGAGAAAGGTAAAAAGAACACTTATATCTGATAAGCAAAAAAAAAGTTTATCTGGAGACAATAGAAAAGCAGTAGAAAAAGAAGGAGACTGGGGCTTTTTATGAACCAAGTCATCAAAACCTTCAGTTTGGACAAATTCCTAAATTATTTGTCTCAGTCTATCCGTCTGTATAACAGGCATTTGTTAGTTCCATTCTCAGGAATAACTTATCAACCCTCTTAGAAGAAAAAAAAATGCCCATAAGACTGGAGATTTTAGAGTAAAACTACTTGTAGGGAGTAACTAGTCTGAACCATCTCCACCACAACAGGGAAGAGTTGTGGGGGAAATTCTCCCCACTGATGTCCCTGTATCACACACAAGGCTGCACTCAATTAGAGGAACCAAAGCACGAAGGAGCAACAGAAGCATCTTTGTCTTGTGCCTGCACTAAAACTNCATGAAATTATTTGGATTGGAAAGGACTATAAATATTATCTCATTCCCCCCCTGCCATGGCAGGGACACCTTCCCTTTGACCAAGTCTCATCCAGCCTGGCCTTGAACCCCTCCTGGGATGGGACAACCTTTAGTTTTCTGGACAAACTTTTAGCCTTAAAGCATTTGGGGCTCTCCAGTGGAGCATGCAGCTATTAATTATTATTTCCAGATATATAAATATTATTGAGTCAAGGATCCTTGGCATAACCAAATCAAGAATCTCCTAGGCGCACAACAAGAGTTCTGCTGTTCAGTACCAGCCTCCTGTTCCAATGGCCAGGCCTTTTCAAGGAGATGCATCAATAAAGACAAAAGACACTTCCAAATATGTAAAAAGTTTCGATTTCAATTTTCTAAGCTTTATGACTAAAATTACCTAATGTGTCATTTATATCCAATGGATGACTGCAGCTTTTTATTCAAGAAGTTCTTTTCCTTGACTTCTTGTCATAGAAATAAATATCTAGTCCTACAGATAAACTCAAAAGTGTAGTTCTATTTACAAAAGGAGGTAATAAAGTCGCAACCTTCATGCTGAGAAAATGGTTATCCTGACACAGGCACTCTTGCAAAGTGATTCATCCCAGCCTCAGAGGGGTGCTCAAAGAAGTCAGATGATTACTGTCTTGAAGAGCATGTTTCTGTCTCATGGCCCACAGAGATGCTGGAATGGATACCATGAATTTAGATTTTGTAAGACCTAAAGAGGACCGATCTAAGCTAAACATAGTTGTCTATAATGCAGATGTCTAGGTGTGAGCTAGTTGTCATTGTGTTCAGGGAAACCTGGTAGGTCTAGGCATTAGGGCAGTTAACAGGCATTAGGGCAAAATTAATTTCACTCTTGAGTTGATTTTTAACTTTTGATTAGATGAGTCCCTTCCTAATTTTCGTTAACTGCTTTGACTACATTTTTTTGTTGATAATAGAAATCTAGATGACTACTTTATTTGTAGTCTCTTACAATGGGGATCCATAAAAGTACTTAAAATTGACCTTGCATGAAAATCCTTTTTTTCTCACCTAGCATTGAAACCTCAGTGACACCTGTGCCTTCCACATTCCTTCCTCCAGATAACTGCATTTTCAAGAATGTCTTCTTACATTTACTTCTTTTCTGCCCTTTAAAACGATGAGTTGCTGTGGTGCCATGTTTTTAGTGAAACAAGGTTCTCCCACAGGGACTGTCACCTTATACTGAGAAAACCTACTTTGCTATTACCAACAATGTTTAGAGAGAGAACCACAGAGTCTCAGCACATGTGGTCTCACATAGTGTAATAAAATGTGCCCCCAGGGTATGATCCAGCTTTACACATCCACTACATGAAAGATAATACCAGAGCTGGTCATCCTGGGCTCACTTTGCAGTGAATGGTGGGGGAAGTGTGGATAGGTGGAAAGAAAGCTTTTGAGGCTCGATTCATCTGCATGAATTTACGTCTATTTCAGGATGACGTGAATCACATCCCAAAAGATTTCTGTAGGAACCCAGAATGACTAATGCAGGAGTAATCACCTGCATGACAGACACAGCCAAGAGAGGCTTCAGTGCACGGTGTGCCTTAGCAACCTCATGGAAGACAAACATCATTTTAGCCTTACAGCTGAATGGCACAGCAATCAAGCAAGAGGTAACTCACATCCAGACAGGTTTTATGCAGAACACAGTGTACAATGGTCAAGCTCCTCTGTCTTTTTTGTCTCCTGAGAACTTGCCAAGATATAGCATGAATCAGTGCTTGCTGCACTGAACACATAGGACTGGGGCTGCTGCATCTTCTGAAAGGTTCCTGCTAAAAGTAGTAGTGGCTGTTTTGCTATTCTGTCTCTTCCTGGCTCTCAGGGGAAAAGCAAAGTCTTGGTATGTGGCAGTGGTGATCCCTGAAGCAAGGGGAAGCAAGAAGAGAACGGTGGTTTCTCACACCCTTTATTTTTGCACAGCAAAAGGGAGAAATGGCCCAGTTGTGTGACCAGAGGGCATTAATTTTGAAAACTGCACTGCTGTGAAACTGCCAGACAGCTGAAAAGAGGTTTTTCAAGCCAGTGATCCTGATTCATGTCACGGGGGCAGGGAGTGAAGGTACTCTGGTCAGGCTTCAGTCTCCCCACTCAGTGCAGAGGTCTCACGCTCTGAACCCTGATGACTGAGGATGCTGGTGCTTGCTGAATTTGTCATCTCTGTTGGATCTGCAGAAATGAAAGGTGAGCTTAAAGAAAAGCTCACAAGAGGCCTACAAGGGAAGATGTTAGCAAGAAACATCTTTCTTTCACTTTCTAGCCAGAGACAGTTGACTATGTGGGTCCATATTTCATCATGAAAGGGTAGCTCAGAAAAAAAAAAAATGAAGGAAAGAACCATGTTAAATTTAACATGAGGCATATTAAGAAGCTACCAGATGAATAAGAGAAGCATCTTAAAACAATAAAATACAGGATGTCTGTATTTTGGAGTTCTCCAAGTTCCTGTCTGGTGATTTGAAAATATCTATGATTTATATGTTTGAATTTTATCTTTTTTAGTAACACATTGAAGTTTCTTACTGCCCTGTAAATTTGTTCTCAATAATTCTATAATAAATTAAGCTAAGGAAAAACCTAGAGCTCTTTTCCTTCAGGTGTTGTGGGAATTAAGAAAAGATTGGAGACAATCGGCTTTTCAAACCATTTTTTCAAAGTGTCTGAAAAAATGCAATCAGATGGCAGCTTCACTCATTTTTTTATGCTGTATATAGAGGAGAACATAAATCTCCCAGTCACTGGGACCATGACACAGATGTGAAACTGATGTTAGAACTAAAACAGAGGAAGCTCTGTTTCAGCCAAGAGCCAGTGTTTGTTGTGGTCAGACATCTCCATGTAATCCTCTCCATTAAGGAGGGGTGGAATAATATTCTATTTCTATAGTTATATCTTGATTAATATCTCTGTGACACTGAAGTCAAGGGAAAGACAATTATTTTCAAAAGGACCGGCTTTGTAACCTCTTTGTGTTTTGGTATATTCCCTCTAATCTGAAAAGCTCTCAACTAGATGTTTTGCAAACTCAACACCAGCCATGAGAACATGGATGGATTAACCTCTCCCTAGTCAAGACGTCCTGACTTTAGAAAGCTGCAAACAGACGTCACAGCCTCCAAAAGAGCCTTGTGTCAGCCCCAGGAATGGATGATTTACCCCTTGAATGAGTCAGGGGCAATTTTCCCATGCATTTTGCTGCCTTTTATCACCCCAGCTGCTTGTTTCTCATGCTCCTGAACACACAGACACAGGTTTGTGCCCAGCTGCCACTGTGCAGCATGCCCTAGGTTCAAGCCTTGGGGTTTGCCTCTCTGCTCACATGTCCACAGCCTCAGGGGTGGCTTGACTGTGCCTGAACTCGCCCTTTCCTGGGTTGGATTAGAATATTGTGCACACACAGAGAAAAAACACAATGAAAAGTCACGCAAATACTTTTTTGTCAAGTTGTTCATTGAACTGGGATGTGAGAAATGGGGCCTTACACAAAGAGCCATGAGCTCATTAATGGTCATAAAGAGTAAACCCTTTGGAATCTCTCCTGTGAGGAAAGGCTGAGAGAATTGGGACTGTCCTACATGGAAAAGAGAAGCTTTGGGGTGACCTAATTTGTGGCTTTCCAGTACCTGAAGGGAGCTGACAACAAAAATGGATAGTGATATTTACAAGGGCCTGGAGTGACTGCACAAGGGGAATGGCTTCCAATTGAAAGAGAGTGGGTTTAGATCAGATGTTAGGAAGAAATTGTTCTCTCTGAGGGTGGTGCAGCCATGGATCAGGTTGTCCAGAGTATGTGTGGTGGCCCTTGGATCCCTGGAAGTGTCCAAGGCCAGGCTGGACAGGGCTTGTAACCACCTGGGATAGTGGAAAGTGTCCCTGCCCATGGCAGGGGTGGAATGAGATGGTCTTTAAAGTCCCTTCCTACCCAGGCCACTCTATGATTCTATGAATGATGCCAGTGCTGTCAAACAACACTCATTTACAAGTTTCCTACTCAACAATAGTATTGTGGTGAAAGAATCCAAATATGGGAATGTTTTTCTACAGCATTTTGATGTCACCTTTCTGTGTAGTAATCAGGTTAAGTTTGTGAGTTAGTATTTATTATCTATGTGAAAATGGTTATAGGCACAACATGAAAATTAATGAAATGGAAAACCAACAAGCAAAGTAAAACTGAAAATCTATTGACTGAAGGTTGATGAGGGGCACTTATTTTTTCAGGAAAACAGAGGAGGATTTAAGCCTATAAATAAAACTGAAGAAAAGTAAGAGCTTTGAAGAGAGTAGCTTATGAAACAGCAGTTGTGCTCACCCCAAGAGCTCACCCCATCACACAAAATCTAGCACAAAATGCTTCTTCACTCCCATTTAAACTTGGATTTGCTTCTGTGGGGTGTACACCTTTTTGACAGCTTCTTCCTGTGAGAAAATGAGCTCTTGCATGAGATGAGGGAGGAAACAAGAGTTAAGCTCACAGTAACTCCAGTCTTTGCACTGGGAGCTGTATGGGATCACACTGCTTAGCACAGCGGGAGGATAGGATCACCAGGAAAGCCCTCAACCAAAGCTCTGTCATAGTGACAGTCAGACAAGACAGACACAAATCTGACTGCTACCTTCACANGTGATGCCTCGGGCAAGGATGAGCAGTCCAGAAGGGAAAAGGTTTATAATTTTTTAAAAAATTCTATAATCAGCCTTATCTGCTGTATTTCCTGCCTTATTCCTGCCTCTGAAATATTCAGATCTGTGTTGGTTACATAAAGCCCAGTCCTGATGAGCTGTACTCAGCTAGCCAGGGAACCTAAACAGGAATGTGCAACTTCCATGTCATTAAAGATAAACAGCTCAGCTTGATTTTGGAACACTCAGAGCCACTTACTAGGTCAAGCGCATTTAAAAAAAAAATAATTTTGTTTTGAATCATGACTTTGAAGGAGTGACAGACTGTTTTTGAAAGTCCAAGCCTGGATTCGTCTCCCCTCACTTCATTTCTCAGCAAATGTGTCTCTCTAAACAGAAAGGTTGAATTTATTTCCAATAAATTATTCACATTGGGTTGGTTATGACTATTCCACTGAATGCAAGACTAAAAATCATGAACGATATTCCTTCATGGATGGATGTGTACAATGGAAAATGTAGGATGGGTATAAGAAGAAAATTCACAGGGATAAGGTGATGTCATGGGATGCTGTTTTCCCTTATAGACAAAAACCTGGACAACACTTCTTGGCCTGTCTTTGAGTTAGGTTAGATGAAGCATTAGGAAATGCAGTTAAAGAAGTAATACTTGACTGACCTGTAGATTACTAGGGTACTCTAGTATAAGATGGAAAACTGTGGAAGAACTTTATGAGATTTTAACATCTATAATTTTGACAATGGTGCCCCTTCCAATAATATTTCCATCTGAATTCACAGAACACTTGAGTATAATGAGCTTAAAACCTATCCAAATGCATTTACTTTGCTTTATTCTTAAACAGTCCAAAAGAAGGTACCTCAGAAATAGCTCTTTCAATAACACCATATATTTGCTAGAAGATCTTACCTCCAAAAATATCTAAGATTGTTCCCTGGACAGCCTGAAGAACCCAGCTGATTATGACCCTCAGAAACACAGGGTGACCAAAGTTTTGTCAGATATATAAGGCCATAGCTGCTGAATGCCTTAAAAAAATGTGGCAAAACCTTGAAATCAATTGGGAATTTTAGGGGGAGTTGGTGTAAAGACTGTAAGACATAAGTGATGTCTTCACCTACATGCTGAGGTTTTTTCACGGGTCTGTCCTACCCTGAGACTGTGGCTGCCATTAATGGTAATGGGAGTCACACACCAGCAAGTGTAGGGGAGGGTAAAAAGAGGTCAAAGAACAGAAGGGTGTGTCTACCTTGAGCTGGACTTGGAACCTGGTTGCATAGGTGTAAATGAAGATTTGAAGTGACTTTTTTGTGTTTTTGCCTGTGTAAAAGTGATCAGAGTTGTCTAGATGCTAAAAAATATTGTAGTAGATTAGAGGAATATTTTCTAAATTTGTTTTAGACAGCCTAAACTGGATTCCAATTCTATATTTTCTATAATAATTATATGATAATGTGTTGATTTAGCACGCATAGTAAAAAACAATTAAGTGATAGACTTTGAAATTGACAACCAGATTGGCCTGTTAAATATAGAGATATACTTCTGGGATCCTGGGAAACTTCCCTTTTTCCTCCCTGCCTTGGAAGAGGTAAGCTGGCCCCAGCTCCTGTCTCCCGAGGGCCAGGCTGGGCTGGCTCCTGTCTAGGCCAGGTGATTCCCAGAAAGGTGCTGGGACTGGTGACTCCCGGGCTGGGGAAGGGGAGGAGAATATGCCCCCTTTTCCAGCCTGGATCAGGTCTCCAGCAGCTGTAAAGCATTCTGCCGTTTCCCCCTGTGTGCGGGGGAAGCTGGCCCGAGGCCTGGCTGTGGCCCTGGGCTCTTTCCCCCTGCAGCGGAGGGGAGCCTGCAGGCTCTGCTAGCAGCTCTGAGCTGGGCCACCCTGGATAAGACCGAGGGATGGAGACAGGAGGCATCCACCAGCCAGGACGGTCCGAGATCCCTCGTGGTGAAGTTTTCTTTCCCCATCCCTGTGGCTTTTGAAAATCCTGGAGGCTGCTGCCTGGCAGAGATGATGTGACCATCTGCAGGTCCAGGAGAGAATGTTAACTTTTTTTGGCACAAAATGAAACCTCCGGAGCACTAACCCTTACGTGAGTGAGAAGAAAAGGGACAGAGTGAAGACAGAGAAGGCACAGCATGAAGTCAGTGAAGAGACAGTGCGAGTCCTAAGTGGGACACGGGAAAGAGGGGTTGCCTTGTTGGCTGGACTTGTCTGGTGAACCCATGGAGAATGGACTATTTTCTGTAACATATGAATGCCNATTGGCCTGTTAAATATAGAGATATACTTCTGGGATCCTGGGAAACTTCCCTTTTTCCTCCCTGCCTTGGAAGAGGTAAGCTGGCCCCAGCTCCTGTCTCCCGAGGGCCAGGCTGGGCTGGCTCCTGTCTAGGCCAGGTGATTCCCAGAAAGGTGCTGGGACTGGTGACTCCCGGGCTGGGGANATGAAGATGATTTTGGAGATGGAAGAAGAGAATCTTGAGTTCATACTAGAATCCTTAAATGGTACCATAAATAAGCAGACATAATCCATATGCAGTGTTGGGAAAACTGCTGGCCCGAGGCCTGGCTGTGGCCCTGGGCTCTTTCCCCCTGCAGCGGAGGGGAGCCTGCAGGCTCTGCTAGCAGCTCTGAGCTGGGCCACCCTGGATAAGACCGAGGGATGGAGACAGGAGGCATCCACCAGCCAGGACGGTCCGAGATCCCTCGTGGTGAAGTTTTCTTTCCCCATCCCTGTGGCTTTTGAAAATCCTGGAGGCTGCTGCCTGGCAGAGATGATGTGACCATCTGCAGGTCCAGGAGAGAATGTTAACTTTTTTTGGCACAAAATGAAACCTCCGGAGCACTAACCCTTACGTGAGTGAGAAGAAAAGGGACAGAGTGAAGACAGAGAAGGCACAGCATGAAGTCAGTGAAGAGACAGTGCGAGTCCTAAGTGGGACACGGGAAAGAGGGGTTGCCTTGTTGGCTGGACTTGTCTGGTGAACCCATGGAGAATGGACTATTTTCTGTAACATATGAATGCCGTTTGGGGGGGATGCATGGCTCTAGTTTAGCGTTGTGGACTGATATAATTGAGATTTAATGGAGAATTTTGAACAGAGGAAGAAAAGTTATATGAAGCCCTTTGCTCCTAGGGAAAAGGAGATCTCTAGTTTGAGATGAAGATGATTTTGGAGATGGAAGAAGAGAATCTTGAGTTCATACTAGAATCCTTAAATGGTACCATAAATAAGCAGACATAATCCATATGCAGTGTTGGGAAAACTGCTAATGGGAGGAGATTTCACAGAAGCAGGTTTTCCCTGGATGGCTGTCTTTTTGACAGTTAAAACCCCCAAGAGAACTGTTCTATGTTGTTGTTGGGGAAGTGAATACTTTGTGGGAGGAGGAAGATTATTTTGAATGTTTCATTTTGATTCTTATTTTCTTCTTCTTAGTGTGTGTAATAAATTTATGTGTTTACCTTTAAGTTGGGCCTGCTTTACTTCTCCTGATCCTATCTCACAGAGGGAAAAAGAGAGTAAGCACTTAAACCACTACACTAAATTTGGCCAACAGAGCCATGTGAACGTGAAACCACTACATATGCTCACCTCCATTTCTATTTGTATATGTATACATATCTTTTAATGTTTCTTACAAACATAATTTGCAATTTTACTCTTGCATGTCTATTGGTACAGTTTTTCTTTATTTCCTGCATTTCTAGATCTTTTCTACCGATTCACTTAAAGATGTTTTTTCGAAGCTGCATGCTTGCTAGATACACAGAGTCATGTTATGATGCCCTCATAACCTTGTTATTCTTCTATATTTTCCATATTCCCTTTCATAGACCTAAACTTGAGGATTTTTTTTTTTTTAATTTCCCCCCCCCCCCCCGATCTATTCCAAAGATCTTTGCTGTTCGGCATGAAGTTAAGATAAATTAAATTGTACAAAATATGCATCATCGCATGCAAAAAATTATTCCTCCTGGGATGAAATTGTCTAAGGCTGGTCACAAAGTGCCCACTTGAAGCACCAACTTGTTATCCCTTTAAAATAAATTAATCAAGAAATATTGATACAATACTGTGAAAGGGAAGGCAAAGAAACCTGTCCTTTGAAGCAATGACTGCACAGATCATGCAACAATTCATCAAGGGATGAAAAAGACAGAGCCTGGTAAGCAGCAAATGATGCTGTTCACCTTGTCTATCCCTGCACAGCCAGCAGTTTGAGGAAAACCAGTGTGTCCTCTCCCATGGATAATTCCAAGTACATTGCAGTACAAAGTAATAATTAAAAATATCTTTTATTCTATAGTTCCCTCACAAGCCACAGGGGCTCCAGAATTTCTTTGAGAAAGGGAGTGACTTCTTCTGAGCCTGTGATGGATGTTCTGTGCTCACAGTAGGCATTTCAGTCCTTCAACAAACCCAGAGAATACAGCACCCAGTGATGGTAGTGCTCTGTACAAATCACTGCTAGCACAGAGCTGACTTGCACTGAAAACTCCCTACACTGCCTGACCTTATTAATTTATTTGTTTATCTTTTCTTGCATGTCCATTTACAGTCTTTCATGTCATATGTAAGCATTGTAGCATTTTATAAAGATCAGAAGTTTCAAGCTCCCCAGCCACTCCCTTTTGGACAGTGAGGAGCTGCTAGTTTTGCTTTACATGTAATACCATCAGGCACAGAGCAAGGCTTCCCATAAAGCCATAGAAACCATGGTGTTAAACCCAAACTTATTCCAGCCTTTCTAACTCTGACCTTGCACCCTTAGCCAGGATCAGAATCCAAGATTTGGCTTTAAAACACTCCCACTGAAGAAAATTTTGTAGACCTTGTTGGGCAAAGAGGTTTTCATCATCGTGCATGGCTCTGTTTTAAATATGCCTGGTATAAAAGACAAAAAATGGGAAAATCCCCAAATACTGGGGAAATAATAGTGTATGCCTGAATGTCCTTAGTCTACAAGCACATTTTTGTATGTTAATAGGATGGTCTGTGTGTCAAGAACAGCACACATGCCTGCGCACAACCCTTGCTTCTTTCTGTCACTGGATAGAATAAAATATGCTTTTATACAGTGGAAACATGAGCAGTCTGAAGGAAACTCTTTCCACGAAAGTGTTTTTGGGCCTGGGATTACCATCCTGGGTTTTACTCAGATCTCGAAATGGATTCTCCCTGGGAAACAGGAGGTTACAAAAGCAGATGTCTGCTAGACACCATTGCCTATTTCCCCCCAAGTGGCAAAGTCACTCAACTTGCTGAGTGGGGAAACCACTACAGTATAATCTATAATAATTCAAGACATTCGTTTCAGAACACAACATTCTTTCATTACCCTCTCCCAACCTTCAACATTACTTCAGACACACATTATTAAACCACAGCTCATTATAAAATATTTAACAAAGACTGTACAATACACTGCAACTACCAAGGTAGACAGAGCTGTACAGATTGTTTTCTCTGTGTCTGGAGCTCAATATGCATCAAACAGCATGGATGTTTTGAAATTTCAAATCACAGTGCCAGGTTTTGATGGTTGATAGTGCTCAAAGGGGAGTGATTTCCTTGGCCCATGAATATTTTTGTGATATTGAAGAAACATCCAGAATAGAGAGAAAATCTTGGAATCTTAAAAAAAAAATAATCTTTAAAGTGAAAAAGTATATCTCTCTGGTTTAGTCAAAAATTCTTTTAGCGAAATATGAAATATTTGACCACCTTAATCCATCATTATAATGTAATTCAGTTTTTAAAAGGTAAGATTCTTTCAAATGGAAATATTTTCATTTTTTGAATTAAAAAGAAAAGTGCCTTCAAATTTTGAGGAAAACAAGAACAATTTGGGCAAAGTCAGTCTCATTCAGTGGCAAGTCTTTCCTGCCTGACCTTTCAAACTTTGGAGTTGGCAGCTTGGTGTTTACGTTTCAGCTTTAAAGACCTTTGTTTAAATCCAATTTGCTTGTCATGTAGAATAAATGTTGGAACTTCCATTTAATCCTTTCATAGATATTTCTGCACACAGATTAATGAATTTTAAAGCCATTATGATCATCTAGTCTGACCTTCTGCATAACTCAAGTCATAAAATGTCACCCAGCAATTTTGCATCAAGCCCAATCATCTGTGGTTGAGCTAAAGCTGTCACACCACAGAGCACAACTTTCAACATTCCAGAGGAAATAAACAGTAGCAAGAATCACAGTTTAGCAAAGACAGTTTTTTGTGGCAGAGTATTATCCAATTAAAGTTGCTATGGTACCAGAAACTGCAAAAAGTACAAGATTAACTTTTTGATGTCTTCAAAAAAAGTTGAATAAGAAGTTTCTTGTGTATGTTTTTTGGGATGGTCCTTATTTATTTAGGTCAAGGGTAAGCAATCTCAGGAACACTCTGTTATCACTATTGCAACAGGGCTGCAACCTCAAGTTTTCATCCAGATTCCAGAAATATGGTCTGGGAAGGATAATTACTGTAAGTATGGGGTGAGGCTTTGGTCTAGTGAGAAGCAGAGATAGAATGGTTTGTGTTGGAAGGGATGTTAAAACTCATCTTGTTCCACCCCTGCCATTAACAGGGACACCTTCCACTGTCCCAGGCTGCTCCAAGCCCTGTCCAGTCTGGCCTGGGACACTTCCAGTGATGGGGCAGCCACAGCTTCTCTGGGCAACCTGTGCCAGGGTCTCCCCACCCTCACAGGCAATAATTCATTCCCAATGTCCAGTCTATCCCTACCCTTTGTCAATTTGAAGCCATTCCCCTTGTCCTGTCACTCTGTATCTTTTTCCAAAGTCACTAAGCAAGTATTACATTAATTGACCTGGATAAATATTATTAGTTGCCTTCCTCTGAAGTGCAGAATAACTGCAGTGGTGGGATGGAAGGGAGCAAATATGATTCTTCCCAATGTCCATGACCAATCCAGGGTTTTTCATCCTTCACCAGCACATTGCAGCTGGACAGCTCTCTCACGTTTCCATCAAGGCACGAATGGGTTAACTACAAAACTCATGTAAGTTTTTTAATAATCAGTCACAGAATTGGAGTTTGATACCTGTGATGTTGGCTCTTCGTCTGATTTTTAGAAGTAGATGTGGTTTGTAAGTATTTGACAGAATATTTGTCAATATTCAATGGAAAATTGGGAAGAAAGAAACATTTTCTTGGTTGGAATGTGCTTGCTCTTCTGTTAGGAAAGTTTTATCAGGGTCAAAATATTTTTTTTCAGTTTAAATGAGGATCAGATTATTTTGGATCATTTGAAAAATGGACTCAGATCCTAGGTAGGTACTGAGTATCTAGTACCCCAAAGAGTGAGTCTGTTGAGTGGGGTTTTGAAAATGCACCTGGGTTTCTCTAAAATGGCTTAAAAAAAAAAAAAAAAGAGAAATTGTCAACAAAAAAATTTCTTTGAAATTATTTGAAAAGTGCTGCAGAACAACAATCTTAACTCTCACCAACCATTGCGTAGGCTCAATGGTCCTGTTTTTAGTCAACTTTTCTGAGAACCACTGCAGATTATGCTCTTCAGACAAGAAACATCACCATTCCTCAAAGAAATTCTAGCACTATTTCCATTAAAACCAATTGAAAATGTGCCTGTGAGTAAAAGGGGTTGCTTCAAACTCATTTTGAAAGACTATCTCTGGCCATGGTGTGGTTAGATCACACCCTGTATAAAGAATGGAGATGTGCAATCTGCAGAATTTGTTTGCAATGAAGTCGGTGGGAGCTTTGCTTCAGAGCAGCCCAGTATTGATTCACTGGGTGGAAAAATCATCCAATCAAATATCTCTGTTCCCCATAAAGTATCCAAAGCAGAGAAAAAAAGTGAGCTCACTGGCAATTATGGAAAGTTTATGACACATTTTCTTAAAATTGAGTCCCTTTGGGATAGACTTTGAGGAAAACTACATGTGAGTTGCCCTTTGAATAGAAAGAAGGAGATACTTTTTCTGTGAAACTGAGCAACCAAATAAGAAAAAGAAGAACACAGGATGAAAGCCCCCCACATTGTTTATAATTAGTATGCTTGAGAGGCCTTAGAAGACTGGAAAAACTCCTTCTTCCTTTCCTTCCTTGTTAATTGCATACAGAGCATTTCCTCTTTCCTTTTTCCTCCAATATTCTGAAAATAATTAGGGAGACAAATTTGAAAACTAGATCATAGGTGGAGAGAGGCTAAATGATTGAATTTTGTGGACGAACTACATAAGCCATCAAGCATGCCCTAATTGTCTCAGTAAGGCATAGCCAAACCCAAACTGTGCTGGACTGAGATCTTGCATTAAGTGATGCTTTAGAAATAGACTTAAAAAAAAAAAAAAAAAAAAAAAAAAAAAAAAAAAAA
>VXBB01004149.1:17589-29535 GCA_013399915.1 Illadopsis cleaveri | reverse complement strand
TGCAGTTTGATTTGATCACTGGAAAATTGTGTCCTGTAATTACTAAGCAAATATGAGGTGGAATGACAGGGAAATGCAATGAAATGGGGCTTTGAGGTGGAAGATGGATTTTCAGAAAGTGCAGTTGGGAAGGAACACATACAAATCCTGCACAACTGCCTTGAAATACAAGGGACCCATTGGTTAAAGGATTAATTGTAGGCTCATTTGATCCAGCAGAACATGTATGGGGCAATATGGACGAAGAATTATTGTGAAAGAAGTGGATTTAGGGCATGTGGGTTCTCATACTGTAGGCACCACTTTTGGAAAACATCAGTTTTTCTGAATGGCTTCTGTTTTCCTTTCTAAAGTATTGATTTTTAAATATAAAATTCAGTCTTAATTTTAATACTTTTTAGCAGGATTGTAACAATGTTTCCCTTTATTGGATGTTATCACAACATGGAAACTAAATTTACTCAAAGTCCTTCAGTATATTCACAAATATCACTCTCCTATATAATGATATCAATTACTACCCCTTAATTTTCAAATTCTTTTATTCATCAATATTAGAGGTCTTTTTATAATGCCAAAGATTCTAAAAATGCATATCTTCTCTTAGGAAGGTACCAAAATTTAGATTTTTCTTCAGACTTCCTTGGTGATGCTTACAAAAATCCAACTTACCTTGTAGAGACTGTGTGTGCTGTGAGTAAGAAATGGAAGGATGTGTTCAAGCACCCATAAATCTTGGTTTTCCCACCTTGCTGACATCTACACTGCCAGATGCTTTAAGGTGGAAATAGGCACAGCTGGGCAGAATTATTGAGCTTAACAAAAGGAGGGTGTATTACTAACACATGTCCCAGTGGTGACAGAGTGAGCGGTGAGCACTGGGCATCTCACCCATTCCAATCCCACTCTGAAGGCCAAATCTCTCTGTTTGCAAGATGGTTCTCAAATTTACCATTAACTGGGAGAATGGTGTACTCCTACCAGCTGTGGGTATGGATTAGTGTCCTGACCCAGCATGTTTACTGTCCTCTCAAGTATACAGAAATTGGTTGTGTTCAGCGCATTTCAGTGGCACTTGTAGCCTGGCACATGCTGTAAAGCATTCAGACGTGACAGAGTTGCAGTAAAGTTTCTTGAGAAGAGAAATAAACAATTAATTTCCAACAAACAATAAGAATAGAAGTGATATTAGAGATGTAAAGGTCCTAATAATAATGATGAGGACTCGTGATGCATTTATTAGTCTCCTTTGTGTTCTTACTTGAAATATTTATCATCACAGAACTAGCTGGTTCTCTTCTTTTAATTATTTCATATGGAATAATTAAATAAAATGAAGACAATAATCTTTCATAGGTGGTTATGAGGAACAATTTTTCTCAGGCAACTGAATATAGATTTTTTTTATCCCTCCCTTTTACCTCCCAAGACTTTAGAGATCTAATGCATTCAGTGCTGCTGCATGAAGAGAGCTCCTGAATTCTCTGAATTATTTATTTTTAATAGTTAACCATCATTTGAAAGTCTCACCTGGATGACCTATGATTGAAGATCAAGCCTCATTGAGCACAGTGTTTTGTTCTGATGACAGATTTCCAGACAATTTCCTGTGTGTCATATGAGAAGCTGAAAATCCTGCATACTGCTTGTATTTAAAAGGGCCACACAGCCCTGCTGAAGTTTCCCAGGCACCCAGAGCTGTGATCTGTCCCTCTCTGCTGGATGCTGCCCTGTTCTGGAGGCACAGGACAAGAATAGAAAAACTGAGATGGTGATTTCCATTGCTGCAGCCCTTCATACCTTCTTACCCTCCCTGTGGCCATAGCTCACACTCCAAATGAGGATATAGATCTGGAGATGTATAAGGACAGGTGAATTGGGCTCTGATCAATCTAGTCTGGTTCAAGATGTCCCTGCTCATTACAGGGTGGTTGGACACAGTTGGCCTTTGATGGTGCCTCCCAACCAAAACTATTCTATGGTTCTGTGGTTCCATGGGTCAGAGAGACAAAGAGGACAAGGCGCTTTGATGAAAATGTGCAAGAGCTGAGTATGGAGAAGCAGAAACATGACACTGGCTGCCAACTTGTCTTAGATGAAGACCATATTTGATTCTATCTTGCTGTGTCCCAGGTAAGTTCCCTTACACAGGAAGAGATCTGTCAGGTTAGGAAAAAATAGATGGACATGATCTCTGAGCAGATGAGGTATGGATACACTCATGTTTCACACTACTAGAGAAAATTTCTAAGGAGTAAGTTGCAATCAAGTTGAGTCTAAAATAAGGGCAGATAATCTAGTCCACAGTGCAATCTGATGCTTATGGCAACATGTAGGGAAGAGAGAAGGAAGTATCAAGTGAGAGCAGTGAGGGTGGAACTCATTGCTCTGCCTCATAGACATTTGAGCCTGTTTCTACCTACAGTCAGTGAAGAAAGATGAGTATTCCAAAGCAAGGAGGGACACAGCTCACCACTTGACACAGGGCATATGAATCATCCTCCTGTGCTCTAGAGCTGCTACAGCTCAGCCCACATCCTGCAAGAGTCCTTGCAAGAGGTGATTGTCATGTCAGCAAGCAGATGGGCTGAGAATGGCAACCTACATTCCATACTGCACAGATCTCAAAAACCAACAGTATTTTTGCCTCTTTGATCCTGCTGAGTTGCCAAAGAGGAGCAGACTAGCTGGCTGACTACAGTAGACCAAATCCTTTTGCAGCAAATTCTCCAAGTGCCCTGATGAAAGGGAACATAAGTACTTCCATGGAGGATGTTTCTTCCAGCAGGCAGTGGAGAGGGCTTGCAGTAAACTGTGGCTTTTCTCAACAGTCTTTTCCTCTGTGTAATCACAATACCAAATTCAATCTTGATATTAACTGAACTTAGAAAAGTGCAGTATAAATGGAAGTTTTTGAAAGGATAGGTGATCCTCTAGTTAAGGTGCTTTTGACTTAATGGTATTCCTAAGAGTAAGAGAGTTTTTGAATCTGGAAAAGCAATCATTATTAACAGCAGAGTTCTTATAATATTTTCCTATTCAAGATTTGTTTACCTGTCACCATTTTTTGATCATAAATATATCCATTCTAGCTTAATGAAAAGAGCTCTTTTTACAGCTTCATTGAGCAGATCTGGGGAATGCTGTGGGTGGTGGTTTTCTGTTTGCTTAGTTTATTTGGAGGGGGTGGGGGAAATCTGTGCTATTGAATGTCTAATCTGGGTTGTGTTAACCTGTACATCTGAACACACACAGACACTCAGCATCAGCGTCAATGTTGTTGTGTCTTAAATTAGTTCATGTCCACACGGGAACATTTAACCCAGCAATGTTTCCCTCTAGCCACCTGCCCTAATTCCAGGACAACACTGCTGTGCTATGGTCTGAGTCTTGGCTCGCTCTCAGTCCAGTTGAACAGCAAGCCCTCTTAGAAAATTTGTTTCTCACAGGGCTTCCAGCGTCATAACTTACTACAGGAAAAGGCCATAATTTTGACTTGCTTTACAGATGTCAAATCCTTCATGGAACTCAGTTTAAACTTTAGGCTCAATGTCAAAAATAATACAAAAAATTTGCTGTAACTACCTCCTGGAGTTAGCTTGCAATAAATTAAAACAAAATTAAAAAAAAAATCCATCCCACATTTTAAAGGAATTTTGACTTTCTGCCTAGATATATATTTTTTCACTCCTTGCTTGGAAACTTAAAGAAGGGAACAATTAATGAAAACCAATTGCTCAAAAAGACATGGTTTGCAGATCATATTTTTTTTCATATCTTAAACTAGCTCACTGTGTTTTAACATAGTTTTAATTCATAAGAAAACCCCAAGACAGATTAGAAATGTATATTAGAGGAGGAAAAATATAATTTTTTTATTTTACTTTGACCCCATGTTATTCATTCCTTCCTGGAAACCTAGTTTTATTTTTTCTTTTTGGCTGCTCTAATACTTTATTATTTTTATAGTATGCATTATTGTAATTAAAGGGGTGTATATTTTTATGGACAAAACCCTCTTTTTGCTTCCACTGCCATAGACTGCTAGTAACATGCAAATTAAATGCAGGCCTTTGGAATGGCAAAAAATTTTGGTTTGTGCCCTTCTTCCAGCACACTATTATTTTTACAAGTGCACCTCTTTCTTGCTGCATTAGGAAACAAAATGTCTTGCTGCTTTGAGGAGAGCAGGTTGTGCAGGGTTTGGGACCTTAACAGGAGTTGGAAATATGAACCCAGAAATCTTGACTAATTTTTTAAACTGGAGGTGAAACCACAGATTGTTTGGGAAAACATCACTGCATTTAAATGTTTATCCATCACAAAACCTGAGCTTCCAGGCTATAAGCAAGTAGAGCCCTTGATACAGTACTGATCCAGAACTGGGCATTTGCCCACTGATGGGGGTTGGACTGGGCAATACACCCAACCAACAATACCAGTAGCAATCTTTCTCCTTAAGTTGCCTGTTTTGAAATGAAATGTTATATCCCAAGTTCATGCTGTGCCTTCCTATTTTGCCACCCTGGGCACACCATGGCTGAGAAGGCTCTGTAGCTTTGACTTGCACAATGGGAGCATGAGGTATTTGGGCTCTGGATTCTCTATTTGGAAGCAAACTCGGAGGTCTGCTTTCTGCAAATAGACCCTGTTACCCTCTGAAAATGGTCTTTCCCTATAGGATGGACTTTTCCCCTCCTCTGACTCCTGACTGGCTGTACTACATGGGTTTGAATCCCTCTTGACTCTGCTTCCTGAAGCTTGGCTTGACCCTGGGCCATAAGTCTTGCCCAGATGTCAAGTCTGATCCAATCTTTGGTTGCTCTGGCTTTTGCTGCCTGGTTTTAAGCACAGTACATAATTTATCAGGTGTTTCAGTCTCAACTCAGTCTAAAGTTTGTGAAACTACTCTACAGTTGTTATGTGTGTGTATATTTATATACATACATCTCCCAACACCTACCCCAAAATATTTTGCATGACTTTTGACTTAAAATAAAAAAGAAAAATTCTAACTGTAAGTCAGAGTATCTGTATTATCAAATCAGTCAGTTCCTGTGAGAGGATTACCATTTGAAATTTAAGATAGCAGATTTTCAGAGTAAATGGTGAATCAGCTACTCTATATTTAAACCTAAAAAAAATAATGTGCCAATCTCTAAGTCAAAGACCTTGGATCCCTGACTAAAATTACTTGTGTTTTTCAAGTTCGATATAAGAAACACGAAGCACAGTGTGTAAAGTACTGCAAGTTTTGCCAAAATTTTTTTGCATTCATCAGTGTGCAAAACTAACTCTCTGAAATAATTGCTGCCAGAAACTCACTTTATAGAAGTGATGATAATGAGTAATTCTTTGAGTCTATTGGATTTGCTTCAAGGGGGAGGCAAAATGAGCCAACAAAGAAGCATGCAGAGTTTTCCAAGGATTTAAGGTCAAATAAGACACCAACTTTCAGAAGCGTAATGGATGATAAGTAGGAAATCAGGACTTTCAGACACAAGAAAAGGTCACCCATTTACTGCAAGTGAGGATGCTTCCATAAATCAATATTTTTTTATTGCATATGACAGAGTAATTCTGTTATCCCAACACACAGAAATCTAAAAAATCAGCATAATTACTGGTCAAATTAAGCTGACAATTTGGAGTGTTTTTCCTATCTTTCCTCAGTCTTATATATTTTAGATAATCTTTAATTACTTTATAAATGGTGAAACAAATGGTGTCACATTTTACAATGCTGATCATTGCAGGGTGATAGCAGACAAAGGTATATTTAATCATCCATCCTATAGACTCCTCTTCCCCATTCATGAGACTGACAACCCCAGCCCAGCCCAGCAGCTGATCTCACACAAACCATTTGTGTTCTCACAAAAGGGAATGTAGAGTGTCTGCCTTGCCCATCATCCTAAAGCATGACCTAAGATGAGAAGAGAGCTCCTTTATGTGTAGCTGAAAACAGGGAGTCAAGGAAGAAGGACAGGAAAAAGGCTAAAATCTGTATTCTCCTGTTGTTGAGAGAAGAGAGGTGGAATTCAGCATGTTTGGGGCAAAGAAATAATCTCTACATGCAACCCAGTTGACTTAATCAGCCAAAGAGATACTGGGCAGATTTTTCCCATACAGAATTTTTCCTGACTCCTTCTTCCTGAAATTTTAAGTCTCCTAGACTCCCACTAAATTCTAATAAAAATGCATCTGTAGTAAATTGTACTCAATCTAATAACTCTATCACTGATCTTGGGTCTGCCTAAATTATGGATTTCACTTTCTCAAATAATACAGGTGTTTATTTTACCTAACCTTAAACAGTCACAAAAATCCCACTATCAGACATTTGGGCATTCCTACAATCTAGTACCAAATGTTAATGTCAAAAGAGAAGCAATTCAAATAAAAAAACCAGCAACACTCAAGAACACATGCTTAAAATATCTTGCCAAGATATGAAGTAAAAGGTAATGGAGAACCACAATCACAGCTTTTATATCTTCCTCTGGTCACCTTTTTCCTGTTTCTTTTGCCTTTTATTCCTTTTCCATGCAGGGACCAGGATGTCTTCCCAATCTGCAGATTCCATAGACAAGAAATGTAACAAGAGATTCCAACCTATCAACATGGGGGAAGAGAGACAGATGCTGACTTCCATTTCTGAAATATGTTTAAGGTTCAGAGGCTTTACAAGGATGAATTTAGAGGTGACAGGTCAAAAAGTCCAAATTTCCTCCTGCAGAACTGCCTTGTGTATTCTGCGCACTCTCACTTCACCAGACACAGCTGTGCATCACTTTGCAGAATTTCCTATGCAGGCCACCAGCCTCATGCAGGTATCTGCTTCTGTTTTGTCTTGAGCTTTTAGTGGTTATATGTCCAGCATTTTCTCACTTTCCTTTACTAGATCACCTTCAAGAGTCACTTGAATGTTCTAACAAATGAATTACTCATTTTTGCAGCTGTGGATGTTAATTGTGCTCTGGTCTGGAGATCTCTGCTCCCCAGGCACAGTGATTTTGCCTCTGCTTGGCTGAAATGTGCTATGTCTAGACCAAATTAATGAAATCAGTGAAGAAGTATTGAGGGGAAATAAAATGGCTTGAGATACAGAAGGGAAGACAGTGAATAATCTTGTTTGGATTTCAGGTCTGCAAAACTAGCAGAACAAAACAGATAACTTTATTTCTGTCAGTTAGGAAAGTTCTGTCTACTCACCTGTGAAAAGCTATTCTTGCCTGACACAGCAATCCTATTTCTGCATGGATGGAATTTTGTTGGCACTAATCAAGCTTTTTTGGTGAAATATTTGAATCAAATGAAGTTTAAAGATACTATAATGTCTCTTTTCAGGATGGATCATTATGATTAGAAGCATAATTTTTCCAAAGTATTCCCACATGCTGCAACTTTGTCATGGCTGTTTAAGATGTCTGAAGAGATTTCAAAGTCCAAATATTTTGTACTTTCTCTGTTCACCTTAAAAAGAAACAATTACAATGTGCTCATATTCCTGCCATCTGATTGCTTCTGCTGGGGAGCTGATTTTTCATCAAGAATTCAGGATTATGGTGGCAATGAGATTTCCTAAACTAAAACAGAACTAAACTAAAACAAAATCTAAGCAGGAGGCGCATCAGGGACATTAAAGCAGAATGTGAGATGGCTGATAAAATCACTGATTTGCTAAGACTTGCAGCCAAAAGTGGAGGCCATTCCTAACAGAGAAGAAAAAAATCAGGTCATCCTCTTCACTCCTCAGTCTTTGGGGAGGTGTTGTGCTGGACTTTGTTCTCACCAGCAAGGAGGAGCTGGTGGGGAATGTGAAGCTCAAGGGCAGCCTGGGCTGCAGTGACCATGAACTGGTAGAGTTCCAGATCTCTGGGGAAACAATGGTGGCATGTGTCAAGGTTCCTGCCCTGGACTTCAGGAGAGCAGACTTTGGCCTCTTCAGGGAGCTGCTTTCTAGAGTGCTAGATGGAGACCTGGAGGGAAGAGGGGCCCAAGAATGCAAGGATTGCCTCCTCTAGGCTCAGCAGCCATGAATTCCAATGAGTAGGAAGCCAGATAAAATTACCAGAAGGCCAGTGTGGATGAAAAAGGAGCTTCTGGGTGAACTCAAACACAAGAGGAAGGCCTACAGAAGATGAAGGTAAGGACAGGTAGCTTGGGAGCAACACAGAGATATAGTCCAGGCAATCAGGCAACTTAATGGAAAAGATAAAGGAAAGGTAATGCCCTGATAGAATTAAATCTGGCCAGGGATGACAAGAGCAACAAGAAAAACCTCTATAGGTATGCCAGTGTTAAAAGGAAGAACAGGGAAAATGTGAACCCTCTCTGGAACTAGATGAGAGACCTGTTTACCCAGGATGTGCACAAGACTGAAATACTCAACAACATTTTTCTTCAGTCCTCACCAGCCAGTGGTCCAGCCACACTAGCTGGGTCACAGCAGGCAAAGATAGGGACCAGCAGAATGAAAAATCTGTCTTTGACATAGCTTCTAAAACCAGCATCATGCGTGCACCTGTGAGCACAGGATTTTGATAATGTCCTCTAAATGTTACATTTTCTCACCTTGTTTAAGATTAATCTTCAAGTCTAATGCTGCAAAGCAATGAATTCCACAAGCAGGCTGTGCTACAGGTATTTCCTTTATTTGTTTTAAATTTACCTACCATTTATTTTAACATATGAGCCCCAGTTCTCATACTACTGTGGAGTGTAAAGAGAAGAAATGATCAGCTTTTCTTACACTATTCATCATCTTAAATAGGCCAATTAAGCCCATGTAATTATCCTTCTTTCCAAGTTAAATAATCCAAGTCTTTGCAGCTTCTCATATGGAAAGTCCATCATACCTCTAAACCATTGAAAATTATATGGTGTTAATTTAAAACATGGCCACTTGTAACGTGTATCTATGTCTATTTCTACTGACACTATGATTGTCAGCTAATTGAACATATGTAACACAGAAAATACAACTCCAGCTGCTTGTTCCCACATTGACTAATGAAGGGACATTGGGTTCTGGCATGCAGTGGTAATTTGTATGTGCTGAACATGGCTTGTCATGTTTCAGGGGGCTGGGAGCCATGGACACTTAAAATTGTTGAATATATTTTATTCCCAGATCTCTAGAGACAAGGGGCTCTTTAACTGTGTCCACACTACCCAGTTGCCCCACCGGAGTTTCCCATCGGACTGGTGCAGTCCCAGAGAAAGGAAAATTCCGTTATTACTGGAGACCAAATAATGTCGAGGGTTCCCAGCTGAGATCAAGGCTTCATTGTGCTCTCAATGGCATAACTCATGCTTAGAGACAACCCCTGCCCTAAAGGGCTTGTGGTCTAAATAGGAGAGACAAATAAAGGGTGGGAGAGAAAATAATGTGGAGTGACTTGCACAGCTGCTGGGACAGCTGCTCTCAGAGGGAGATGGGAACAGGACCCAGTTTGGGGGGTCTTGGGACACTGTGTTAGCTACTAAGCTGTCCTGCTTCACGTTTTCCTGTGGAAAATGACATTTTAACCACTGCATCTTGAAAACACCTGGTCAGGGAGAGCCCAGGGAACAGAGGAGTTAAAATACAACAGCCACTTGGCCGCTCAGCGCCCTTGGCCTGTGTCTGATGCTGCTGTGGACAGAGCCAGCACAATAGTTTTAGAGAGGACCTGATGTGGGAAAGGGCACATTGAAAGAAATGTGGTGTCTCCTGTGGTCTCAGGTCTGATGTTAAACACTCAGGATTCATGAAAGCTTTGGCAAAATTCTGAGCAAATGAGGACTTGTAACTCATTTAGTAAAAGAGGCCTTTGACCCCTAACCTCAGGAACATTTAGATTTGGAGCCAGATTTTACTGCATCTTTGCACTCCAGTGTGGGGAGCTGTCTGGCCCTGTGTGTGGAATCAGCTGCTGCAGCATCTTGCAGTTCACATGCAATGCAGACTAATGAAAGAGATGAAAGCCTGTAACTGAGGAGCTTTTGCTGCCAGGGACATGCACAGCTGCACTCCCTGTAGTCTTTCCTTGGCAGAACAATGTCTCTGCCAAGAGCTGGTGAAAGCTCTGGGAGCCTGTGCTCTTGTCCACGTTGTATACCGAGGTAGTGAAACATTTTTGCCCCTCCAAGCAGTGCCTCCCATGCTTTTACAAGCAGTAGTAAAATCTTACTCTTTCAGGTTGCTAAATTTGACTAGATTTCCTGCTTTTGAATGTATTTGCCATCTATGCAAGCAGCAATTCACTTCTTTTTCCTGCCACAGAGTGCCAGCCCAGAATTTAAGAAAGCCCAGCTCCCTGGTACGTCAGGAGGACCTCCTAACACGAGGATCCCTGCTGAGCAGACAAGACCTGCCAGGGTGTTTCCTAGTATTACCTGACGCTTTTCAGTCACTCCTCATTTGAGGTATTTTTCCTGTCTGACTGAATTTCCAAGGGACAGAGCAGTGCAAAAGCCGTAGGGTTTGCTGTGATCTCTGCAGAAGGTTCCCTCTTCTGAGACTCTTTTTCCACCCCCTTGCTTGCAGCTACTTCAAGAGATAGACTTCTCCCTCCCATCCTCTTTGAGATGGAAATGACTGATCCAGCTCATACTTGTATCTTTTTTTCCCAGAGGTAGTGCACTCTTCTGCTTGTGTGCACTGCCTGTGTCTCTGCTTCATGCTCCGCACCCCAAACACCTGCCAGCAAACCTGGTAGCCTCACAGCTTTAGCACTAGCCAACTCACTGCTGTGACACAGGAGCAACATCTCCCATGCACAGCAGCACTTACGAGCAGGTACACAGCCCATAAAGACAGTGCGTTTACAATTACACACGCATTTTTCAACTCCTGGTGCCTATAGGTAGCCACACAATATATTTGGGACTTAATTTTCCTCAGGACTCGTTACAATGTTCCAGCTACAACCTTAAATTTTCTCACAGTATGTTTCCTTCCCCTTCTGTGAATCACTGCTAAAAAATCTCTTGCAAATCCTAAATTTTCAGTCTAGGCAAAACCTCTCTACCACTAGCTCCTGGCAAAAGGGACGAGCAACTCATGGAGATATCCCTGATGTAATTGTGTGATTTTTGGGATGCTCTCAAATTATGTTAACTGTGTGAGGCTCTGGCACAGGNGAGATTTCCTAAACTAAAACAGAACTAAACTAAAACAAAATCTAAGCAGGAGGCGCATCAGGGACATTAAAGCAGAATGTGAGATGGCTGATAAAATCACTGATTTGCTAAGACTTGCAGCCAAAAGTGGAGGCCATTCCTAACAGAGAAGAAAAAAATCAGGTCATCCTCTTCACTCCTCAGTCTTTGGGGAGGTGTTGTGCTGGACTTTGTTCTCACCAGCAAGGAGGAGCTGGTGGGGAATGTGAAGCTCAAGGGCAGCCTGGGCTGCAGTGACCATGAACTGGTAGAGTTCCAGATCTCTGGGGAAACAATGGTGGCATGTGTCAAGGTTCCTGCCCTGGACTTCAGGAGAGCAGACTTTGGCCTCTTCAGGGAGCTGCTTTCTAGAGTGCTAGATGGAGACCTGGAGGGAAGAGGGGCCCAAGAATTCAAGGATTGCCTCCTCTAAGCTCAGCAGCCATGAATTCCAATGAGTAGGAAGCCAGATAAAATTACCAGAAGGCCAGTGTGGATGAAAAAGGAGCTTCTGGGTGAACTCAAACACAAGAGGAAGGCCTACAGAAGATGAAGGTAAGGACAGGTAGCTTGGGAGCAACACAGAGATATAGTCCAGGCAATCAGGCAACTTAATGGAAAAGATAAAGGAAAGGTAATGCCCTGATAGAATTAAATCTGGCCAGGGATGACAAGAGCAACAAGAAAAACCTCTATAGGTATGCCAGTGTTAAAAGGAAGAACAGGGAAAATGTGAACCCTCTCTGGAACTAGATGAGAGACCTGTTTACCCAGGATGTGCACAAGACTGAAATACTC
>VXBB01004149.1:762-14673 GCA_013399915.1 Illadopsis cleaveri | reverse complement strand
AAAAAAAAAGGAACCAATCTGCCAGCCACTTAATGTGAGTCAACAGCTGCCTCCTTGTGCTAGTAGGAACTCCAATCAGAGGTCATGTTCTAAATTAATTCTAGCAGCGCCCAGTGTTTTCCCCGATGACTATGATTCTTTTGGGTCAATCCTAGGTCATGCAAGACGAAGAAAATCTGCTTTCATTAACTTCTTTCCTTGGGACCAACTCACTCCAGAGATATTCCTTGCCAGATTTATGTGACTACTTCACAGAACAAGATATTTTCCCCAAGTTAATCACTTAAAGATTTAATTCTCAGCTTTTAAAAATAGTTCACACTATAACAGAGAGTATTTTCAGGGTTTATCCTCTTCCTCTTTTTAAACTGATTTTCAATTCACTGTTACTTAATGTCTCTTCTGCTATTCATGGAGCACAGCCAAGTGAAACTAGGACCCGCTATGCTGCTGATTTACACTATAGAACCATTATTAGCTGAGTCCTGCATTGGCATTCCAGACATTCCAGCATGCAGCTAGTCTCCTGTGTATTTATTCATTCAAAATAATGACAGGGCTGGAGAAAGATGCTGGAATGACAACCCCGTGGAGTGCAGAGGTCCTTCACTGGGCCAGGGTACAGGACTGGCAGAGCCAACACGTGCCATCCCCTCCTCTTACTTCCCACACCCTCCTTTGTCCTGCTCTGAAGGCTGTCTGCACCTTGCAGAGTTAAAATCCGGTGCAGAGAATTTACAAGGCCTAGTTAGCCTTTGGTGCAATCTCTGCTCTTGCTTCTGGTGGTTTTTTCATCATTCCTAGTCTTTTAAAGAGTTTTGCAGCACAGCTACACTCACCAAATGGCCCCATTTCTTGAATCACTAGGGCAAACACATAGACACACACAGGCCCAAACTATTTAGGACCCTGAAGCTAGTTTTGAGGTGTGACTTGCCTGTGTAATTCACAGTTCTGGACACCTATTAGGGTAGATCTGAGGTCTCTAAATGGTGCAGTGTCCTGGTTTCTGTTATTTGTCCCAGCACCAGAGCACACTGCTCACTCCTTTCCCTCCCATTCTTCTGTAAGAAGGAAGCTTCATGATAGTTCATTAACGTTATGAAAAATGCACTCTTGGAGACAAGTGGGTGTATGGGGAGGCAATTAAAATGTTCCATTGTGCTGAGCGCTGTGCAAACACTGAAACAATGGTCCCTGGAGTGGGGATCTCACCACTAAGACAGACAATAGCAGCCATTCACATCACTTATTATAGACTATTTGGGGTATCTATTTTGTGTGTGAGTCACAGCCTAAATTTTCTGTATAGGCCAAGAAATAGTTGCTTCCAGGGAGTGATTCAGAGCAACTAAGTTAGATGGCAAAAAGTCATATGGAGTAATATCCCCAACCAGTATGTGGAGCAAATTAGGGAGAATAACCACCTTTTGCTTAATGGACAGCTCTCCCTAGGCTCCCTCCATTGCCAACAAGAGGGAAAAAGACTTCACAAGATGGTTCACAGCATCCAAATCAAGTTCTTTCTCCTGATGGAAACCATTTCTCTTTACTGACAACAGAGGGGGAGTCTGGGGATAGTAAGTTCATTAGGCTAAAATAACCTCTTGTAGCTAGCAGGAAAAACAGCATGCAGCTGCCTAACTTTGTCAGGCTGCCCGCTAAATCTATTAATGGATATAAATTGGCAAAAAAGATTGGGAAAAAGGCAGGGAATCCATTTGTGGGAAAACGGACATCTTTCCACATCTCAGTAAACACACTCAGAAGCCATAATGAAAAACATGCAGCATTTCCATAAATTTGACATCTCCTCTAAGACACCTCTGTGATTTACATTTAAAGCAGGGCACTGTGAAACCCAGACACCACAGTGCTGGGCTGTGTAAGCACTGAGATTTAAGTCTGTGCCTTGGTCTGCCTGTGGGGTACATGTCCATGCAGAGGGCTTCCCAAGATGTGTGCTGAGTCCCTGCTGTCCCAGGTCACACACCTCGCAGGAAGGCAGTGCCTCTTGCCTGCTGTGGTGAAAAGTAGCTACCAAGAAGGGGCTTGAGGCTGCAGAAACCATCTCTCAACACTCAAGGGCAGCTTGCACCTCACAGCAGGGATTTCTCCCATGCTGTCCCTAACACGGGTCTAACAGTACCTACATATTTCCCATCAGCTTTAGATGCCTGTGGAGCACTCGAGGCCCTCAGATTAAATGTGCTAATGGAAGAGCAGAGCGGCACAAAAGCGCTGCTGCCTCGTGCCTCCCCTCCCTCTCCGCACTGAGCTGCCGTGCCTGGGTGCTGCTCCACCATGACCTTCTACAGTGATGCTGTGGCAACTTATTTCTTCACGGGGGCATTTGGACTGACAATGCAAAGCTCCTTTTCCCACATAATTGAAAGGAATTTCTGATTATGCACAGGGATGTCAGCAGTGCGAGGAGCTTGGACGCCTTCCAGCCGCAGCCGGATCCAATGATAGCGCTGCGATTTCTCCTTTTTTGGCACTCTACTTGTGAACTTTCTGCTCCCTTCTGGGAGTGATTTCTCAAGATAATATGCTGCTGCTCCAGCTTCTCTCTGATGGCCTAGATCTATAACTTTTGCAAGGCAAGAGGAGAGGGGAAGGGGTGTGGGAGAGACAGGGAGGATGAAAGCAGAAAGGGAAATTATTTTTTGGTTGGGGTTTTTATTATTTTGGTCCCACTCTGCTACAGTGACTGTCTCCAGGCTTTGCACAAAAATAGTCTGTCCTTTCCATCTCTGTAATGCTCTTTGCTGCCTGCAGTGAAAGGTTGAAAGGACACGCGAGTTTTTCTGGCCTCTCTTTAGTCCAGCCCCTGTGAACATGTGGCATGAGGTGAGCACTACATTTATCTCTGACCTTTTCACCATCTCCTGCATCTGTTAACTGAAAAGAGAGGAACATGTCCCCTGCCTCCTCTCCCACAGAGCAGATTGTATTGGTGACTTGATTTACTTTATCTGTATCAGTCCCAACTTGCCTCAAATCTCTCTGAATGTCTAATTTATCTAAAGCCTTCATTGCTCTAACTACACTGGGGAAAAACAAAACAACAGCCCCAAAAACCCCAGCCATTGATTTTCAGGGAGAAATATTTCAAAATTCCAGATGCTGTGCTCAGAAATTTAGTAACACCATAATTAACTAGGACAAAAATTTCTCTCTTTGGATGTGCTAATCAGCTGAATATCTTCTTTCCCTAGTGACTTCAGACTGTCAGAGATGTTGCCATAACATCAGAACCGTATTATCCAAGTATTTTAGCCCTCTCTCACAGCGTTTCCAGGAAGGTGGGGCAGTGTTGCCATCCCTGTTTTACAGGTGGGAAATGAGGAACTGAGGCACAGAACTAATCTAAGACAGACCAGGTGTGTTACCCTTTGAATATACCTGTTCCTCTTTACTGTTTATAAAGATAGATCACTGACATTTTATGGGATTGCATCCATAATACTGCATGGCTGCAGATGACTGAGGTGAATGCCACTTTTGAGACTCAGCAAGGTCACCCAAGAAGAGTGGACAAAAGCTGTGAAATGAGCCTTTGCATTTTACAACTGGCCTGGTGAATAATACATGCACCTCCTTATGAGGTGCTAGTTCCTGAAATCACAGGCTGACACACTGGTTTGGGTTGGGAGGGACATTAAATATGCTGAAACAATATTGCCAAGAGAGGCACGGGGTGCTGAACACCTCCTGGGGTTCGTCTTGGACTGTGTTTCAGCTTTGAGATCTTTCTGACTGCCCTGGGGATACCAGGGTAGTTCTGTGGTGCTCATTGTGGCTTTAGCTACTGAGGCTTTTCAGTTCTTCAGGTTGTATCTATAAATGGGAAGTACTGCTGACAGAGATGCCTGTGCTCAGCTCCACATTTCCCATCATCTTGGATAGCCAAATTGCCAGTGTTGAGTACACTGTCCCAAAGGTTGTGGCTCAAAACCTCCCTCTCCAAAGAGAATACATCAGGAGAAAGACAATTGCAGCTTAACTTGTTTCTGTTTATCTCTTGCTGGTTGGATCTGCAGGAGTCTCAAACTACCCCTCACTATGAGATTTCTAAATCTCAGGAAATCTGATTGCAGGTGCTGAGACCTAAGGAAAAACTTATGCATATGGAGGGATGTGAAATCAAATGGAGATGGGGGGCTAGACACAATGATTTCTTACGAGTACCACAGGAAAGCATCCTGAAAGTCAGGGCCAGAGAATGTTTGCACATTCTTGTGTTCTTGATGCCTAGAGTATTTCAGCATAAAATCACATGTCCTGGCAATCATACACCCTAATTAAGCACTGCCGAGAATCAAATTGGACTTGTATTCAAAGCAGAATTGAAATTGAGGCCACTTGGTGCTCCCTGAGCTGGTGTCCTTGGGCAGAGGCTATGATTGAAATGACCTTACATACAATCAGGCACAGGAGTCAAACTCCTCCTTGGCGAGGATTGGTCTGGGTTGATGGGAAGCCTTTTGCTTCCTCTCAGAAATCAGAGTCACAAAGACATACTGAGTAGCTGAGGAAATTATATTTTATTCAACTTATCAGCATGTGAAAGATAACAGGAATGAGCTGCAGTCACAATCTCTTCTGTGATGGCAGCTGCAGAGGGGGAGTAGAAATAATGCATCAGGACAGGAAGTCAAGAGTGCTGGCAGGTCCTGAGCTGCCACAGAGCTCCTGCACAGCCTGGGAAGGATCTCAGGGCTGTGTGCAGGGGGCACAGAAGCTCCTATGGCAAGCACAGACAGCAAAGAGCCATTCAGACCAAGCACCACTCGCCACTGCGAGCCAGCTCAATGAATGTAGTAGCCACAATGCTGGGCTAGACAAATCACAGAGTGTGCACAGCTTGTATTGAGCATTGTGATGGCTTGGCTCTGCTGTGGAGCAGGAGTCAGGCAGGTTGCAGAGCTGTCACTCCTAATTTCCTACTATTTTCTTTAGCTGGGAAGCCATAGAAGTCACAGAATCATCACAAAAGGGTTTGGTTTAGAAGGGACCTTAAAGACCATCGAATTTCACCTTCGCTGCCATGGGCAGGGACACCTTCCACTATCCCAGATTGCTCCAAGCCCCATCCAACCTGGCCTTGGACACTTCCAGGGATCCAGGGGCAGCCACAGCTGCTCTGGGCAACCTGTGGCGGGGCCCCACCACCCTCACAGCCAAGAATTCCTTACCAATATCCCAGCCACCCAGTCAATGTGAAATTGTTTCCCCTTGTCTGTATTACTACACCTCCTTGTCAAAAGTCCCTCTCCAGGGGAACTTGTCCTTAAGTCTGATTTGTTTTGTGCTCCAGGTGCTTTTGTGCATAAATGCAGGGAAAAGACAGGAAAGCTGATTTGGCCATGGACAATACACATTTCCAGCCGCAACAATGCCTTTGCCATCCCTGGATATTACCACTTCTCTCTATGAGTGAGAAAGAGAGACCACCCACCTGAAGTGGTAAAACCAATAGCTGGGCTAGAACTTAGTGTGGTCTGAGACACAATATTTACTAGCTTGGTAGTAACTTAGTACTGGCAAGTAATACTAATAAAAAACGTGTTTGATGTATTCAAAACTTATTGGTGTACACACTAAAATATGTGGTGGAATCTGGGGGCATAATAAAACAACTGCTTTAGTTAAAGCCAGAAGAAGAGTGTCTGGTGGTCATGCTGGAAAAAAGGATGGGAACAGAGCAAGTACCCACTTTAACTCCTTCACTGCTGAGGCACAGCCCCCAAAAGTGTGTTTTTATGTAAAGCTGCAAGGCCTCTGAGCTAGATGGGCTTCCCAACAACACCATTTTCCTCCACTGCCCTGCAGACATGAAACCTCCCCCCGCCGCCCCCGCCATCCCCCCAGAACAACATTTTCACTCCTATTTTATCATCAGGCCTAATTTGATTTAACAAGGCTGGCCCAGATAAATCAAGTGGTTACAGATTAGGAAGTCCTTGTGCTTACAAGGCCAGGGCTCATAAAATTGAATGCATCACGCAACTTATAAACAGGAAAAGATAAGCACAGTTTTATGCACTCCATTCTGCTGCAGATTTCATGCCAGTCCACCTCCCTGGGAAAAGGAAGATGAAGGCTGTATCCCTTTTGCAGTCAGGGCAGGGCATTGTTGATGTTTGTGTTCCTTCTGTTTTACTTTAACACCTTTTTTCCCTCCCTGGCACTTTGATACACCTCTGGAACACCTCCTGAAAGATGTGTTTGACATATTTAAGTTTTTTTTTTTCCCTATTAAGGGACTACAGTTATTTGTATGTTTGAAAGGCAAAAACTTCTTGCTGTACAGATGTCCTGGGTTGGCGCTGCCTCGTATCCCAATCGTGCCCTTTGTCTCTGTATTCTTTCTGTTGTTATGTCTACGAGCTGCGGCCTCCCTGCCCCCACCTGGGGGGGGCTGCTACCGCTTGCCGGGGCTTGCCTGCTGCTGCTTTGGGCTCTCTGCCTTCGCTTTGCTCTGCCGTCGCTTTGCTCTGCGCTCGCTTTGCTCTGCCGCCGCCCGGCTCTGCCGCTGCTCGGTGTTTTTCTTTTTTTTCCCTCTCCTTTTCTTTTTCCTTTCCCTCCTTCCCTCCCTGAAGATTTGGACCGGCTCTGGACCTGACCTGGGAATATCTAGGAACCTCCGGGGCCCGTGAGAGACGCTCTGCACCCTCCCTGAGCACCAACTTCTTGAGTTCTTTTCCTGGTGTTGGGGAGTGTTTTTGTTCATTTGTTAATAAATAAGTTTTTTCCACTTGTCCTCCGAGGAATCCCTTTCCAAACCCAGGGCTGGGGGGAGGGGTGGTGGAGGTTTGTTTTCTAGGCGGGGGTCCTTTTGGAGATTCTCCCCTAATTTGTCCTAAACCAGGACAACAGATAAGAGGAAAGGGTTAAAGATTTTAATTATTTGTATGTTTTTATGGATTTGGAGTAAATAGTATTCATAACCAGGAAGATGTTCAGAGTTGTCCTAGAGGAAAGTGATGGAAGAGAGAATAAATAAAATTTTTCTTGCTGTCAAAATGAGCCAGGCCCTCATTAAAATAATATAAAATAGAACCATAGAATAATTAAGATTGGAAAAGACCCCCTAAGACCATTGAGTCCAACTATCAGCACAGCACTTCCACATCCACCACTAAACCATGCTCCCTAAGCACCACACCTACATGTTTTTTGAACACTTTCAGGGATGGTGATTCCATCAAACAGGAACTGTGCTTCTCCATTTAATCTGCTTTTGCAGAAATGAAATGCACTCATTTTTCCACATGCAAAGTTGATTGATGTCCTTAGGTATTCTGGGCCTGGATTTGGTACATGAGCCCATGGATGGTGCCTTCCTTCATTTAGGAGCTCATTCAGCTGTCTGAAAAACATCACCTCTCCAGATCAGGTAAATACATCACCCTGCCTTCCCCTAGCAGGAGTCTTCTCTAACAGGCCAGTGTTAGATGGAGTAGCCTGAGGGTTCTTTATATTTAACATCAAAGCACAGCAAAAGAAATGCAATTACAGCCCAATAATGAAATTTGTATCTGTTTTAAATGTCCTTAGTTATGTAGCAGAAAATCCAAATACAGATGAGCTAAAACAGATCCAAGGCGAGTGGTGAGGGAAAGTTGAAATTTCTTTTCAAAGACATAGCAAACAGTATATAAGCCTCACAAAATGTTTACTTTATTTGTTTAAGCTGTGGAGTAAAAATAACTTTCCATTTATCCAGTGAGTGACTGTACAGGATGAGACCAGCTGGGAAGCTGCTCTAAGCCTCAAGCAATGCGATGTTTTTGAGTTCAGAGCAGGGAAAGGGGGTCTTCAGGGCTGTGCCTTGGATTAATGGCCAGGAACACTCCTTGCAGAGACTGAATGCAAGACTACTCTTCATTTTGCCAAGATAAGGTTTATCCAACCTCTGAAGGACAGTACAAGGTGGTGAAGTGACTTTACTTCTTCTTAGAAAGCAGCATGCACTAGCTGCCATTTCTTGTCCCACCCTTGGAAATCAACTCCCAGCCTTTTGCCAGAGTCTCAGAGCAAGAGTCCAAGGAGCTGGGAACAAGTTATCCTGTTTCCTAATTGTCAATGTGTGGTGGGCAAACAGAAAATTTACAATAAATTCAGTCATAACTGCAAGCAAATTAATTCTCTTTTAATGTTTTATGAATCTCCTATTGTTGGAATCAGGACAGGTGATGTTTTCTTAAGGGATTTCTTGCACCATCCACATTTTTATATCTTAATGACACTAATTTTAATGTACTACCTCTGCTGTACAGTGGAAAATATTTTTATTTAATGACCAGGCTTCTGTTCCTTTGCTTTTACTGAGGAATGCTGCAGTTTCAAGGCTCCTTGCAGAAGGACGTGTGAATATAAGTGAAGATATTAATATGAATAACCAGTACCAGACTGAATATACTGCCAGACTGAATATACATCTTTTGGTAGCTAAAAAATATAAAAGGCCCTTGAACAAAACTCATCTGAGTTGCAATCCCATTCAAGACTCTGAAGTTTTCCCTAGATGAGACACAATGTGAAGGAAGACTGCTGAGTCCCCCAGTGAGAAAATGTCAAGGGTCTTTATTCTGGTCTTGTGGTTGTGCAGACTGCCTGAATCACAAGGTCACAGCATGGCAAGATAGCTCATTATATCTTCTTTAAACTGGCTAAACACATTTTAAATAACACACTCCACAAATGAGAAAGTATTTTCCACTGAGGTGGGTAGCACCATCTCCACTCTCCGAAGATTAAAGTTTACTGCTTCCTAATGCCACTTGCCAAGGACACATTTTATTGCCTTTGTGTTACTGTATGTCAGTCAGGAATAAATCTCTGTAGAGCTTCTATCTCGCTCTTCAGCCACATGTAACCTCATTTATATTCAACAAACTTTTCTTCCCTTCTCTCTCCTGTGCCTCCCGCCCCCTCTTCCTTCAGAGAAGGCATTTCAATGAGTCTGTGCAGGCACAATTTAGGTCTGAAATGAAGATCTCTATTCAGAGCCTGAAAAAATTCTCACCAGCTTCCTTAGACCTAGGGCTAAGCTCTTCAGTTCCCTTTACCCCTTTTGTCTGCAGGTTTTTTGGGGCCAGACTGCCAAGTTCAAGCGAGGCTCCAATCTCTCCTCTTTCACAGGCCTCCTTCACAGGCCTCCTGATTAGTGGCTTTCTTTTTCCAAGACTATAGATACAATTATTAGAAATTCCTTTTTTTGTGAACACATTGAATGAAGGTATGAATGGAGATGGTAAGAAGAAGAAAGTGAGAAGCTTAATATAACCTTGGCTTCTGTAGTTAATTAGATTTGGATGGCTTCAGAGGAGCAGCTGTAATTTTTTTTTTAATTGAAGTTACATAAAGAACTATTCAGTGTATTTTGGGTGGGGAGGGGAGACTGTATAAAAATAAAGACGATAAGAGATGGGTTTTGGAAATACACGCTCTCCCCCTCTTCCTTTTTTGGGAAACAGTTGTGGAAAGAGAAAAAAGAGAAAAAGAAAAAAATGTCCCACCACCAAAGGGGATAACAGAATCATTGGCACTGCTGCTAATACCCTGTGTCTGAGTCACAGTATGCAGAATGCATATTCAAACAGGAACTTTTTGTTGTTGTTGTTCAGAGAGAATCTGAAATGCAGAAGTCTGAAATGTATTCCTTTGCACATCCAGAACACTAGATCTCAGACTTTCAAAAGGACATTGCCAATATAGAGATCACATTCAACATTTAAAGCATTTCACGAAGATATATTGCTTCCTATCTGCCTGAAATCTTCCCACTGCTTACAGAAGGTGTGGATTTTGAAACCCCAGTGACATGGCAGCAGTTTGTGTTCATTCTTCACCCTGTCCAGTGAAGGAAATGAGACCGGTCAGCTCTGTCTGCTGCTCCATTTCATCCTCGTTTTCTCTTTTGTGATACATTGTGCAATCTCAGAACTTCAATCTTAATTGAATTTTTAAATACATAAAGAGATGGACAGTAGGATTATGGGGCCCTAATCTAGTGGGTGGCACCCCTGCCCATGGTGGGGAGGTTTGAAATTAGATGATTTTTTAGGAGCCTTTGAAACCAAACCATTCTAAGACTCTATGATTAAGTTTTGCAATCCCTTTTATTCTTATACCCTAATCTGCATGTTAATCCCAAGGCACTTTAGTAAAGTATTTCTCTTTCACCAAGGGTGTTTTTGTAGCTAAACCTTCAGCTCATGCAGACAGTTATCCACTGGTTGCAGCCATGATGATTTCCCGTCAGCTAAGCTTGGAAGCTTGGGCTGTGGGAGAGGATGTCTGCCACTTCAGTCACACACATGCACTGCACTGACTTCAGGGGTGACTATTATCCCATTAATTACATGGCTAAATCACAGAATCCCAGAATCTCAGAACAGTTTGGGTTAGAAGGGATGACCTTAAAGCTCCTCTTTCATTTCCCTGACATGGGCAGGGACACCTTTCACTATCCCAGGGTGCTCCAAGCCCTGTCCAATCTGACCTTGGACACTTCATGGACTGGGCAGCCAGAGCTTCTCCGGGAAACCTGCGCCAGGGCCTCACCACCCTCAGACGGAAGAATTTCTTCCCAATATCCCATCTAAATTTGTCTACGTAAAGCCATTCTATATACTCCTGTAACTTCTCAGGCCCTTGTAAATAGTCTCCATCTTTCTTGTAGGCTCCCTTCAAATCCATCAGTGAGTTGTCACTGCCATCAGCCTTCTCACCTAGGTTATCAATAGGGTGAATCAGAAAGAAAAATTCTGTTGTTGGTATAGCACAGTATTATTTATGTATTAATCAAACAAAAGAATTAGTCTAATCATCATCATGACTATTTTTTCAATTCAGCAAATAATACCACTTAAAAAATCCATTTTCTAAATTTTCTTTCTCTGATAAATAAAAGTACAGATATTCTCTGAATGATATTTTTCTCTCAGAAAGACCTCTAACCAAGTGCATGTCCTAAAAAACCTGTAGATAGCATGTCTGAGATCTTCCCTTCTTTATCAATATTATCTCTATTTTAACTAATGTGTTGGGAAAAAGGCAATTTGTCAATACAGCCTATCATTATCAATACTTTCTCCTGTCTTTGGAAGAGAAATAGAATTTTTAAATAAAATTTAAATAATTAAAAGACAAAGAAACTAAAAAACCCCCAACCAAACAAAAAAACCATAACCAAAACCAAAACCAAACAAAAAAAACCCCCAAACCAAAAAACCCACAAAAAAACCTCCAAACAAGTGAGATAAAGAACAGTTTCCTAAAATGTCTGCCATTATTTGCTTAGAAAAAAAAAAAGGTTTTAGCATGATATGAGGTTTGAATTATTTTTTTGAACTGCAAAAATATTACGATGTTGTTGAAATGAAAATGCTGTAAATTGAAAAAAGAAAACATTTAATAAAGAATTTCAGACTCTTGAGTGATTTTTGTCATATTTGTCAACACATCCTTAAAATGTTGCAAAAACAGGAAAAAAAGTGTGAACGTTTTTCCAGATATTTCATGTTAGATTCAACTATACTAACCTTTCCTCATCTCAGAGCATTATAAATGCCATCTTTCCTTATGACACTTAAGAAGGAAAAAAAGAAAGAAAAAGGAGAAAGAGCTTGATTTGCCCTGTAAATTTAATGTTTGGAGAAAAGGTGTCAATGCTGACTAACAATGAACAGTGTTGTTGGGCTTGCAAAAATTCTGTCACGAGCTCCTGGGCTCAAGGCTGAGTGGATGGCGTAAAAGGAAGAGCCAGAAATGATGTGTGATATTCTTCTCAGGGGACAGGGTAAAAGTAGAGGGCATGGAAATTTTGGCATTTGGTTTCTGGTTTACAAACCATCTTGCAGTTGTTAAAGCAAGCAAACCACCTTCAGCACAGTCATGATGCAGTTGTGCTTCATTTCACTGTAAACATCCCAGCCTGGTTACTAGAGACCCCAAGCTCTATAAAATCTGAAAGACAAAATTAATTATCCTGCCTGAAGTTCATCACTGAAATATCTCAGCAGCTTCTACCACCTGAGATAAATCTGTTTCGACTAGGTTAGCTACCTCTAACCAGCTGTGCAATTCTAACAAAAGAAACCTTGACATTCCTCATTTTGCTGTTAACTTTTACCTTTCTATTAATTGTTCTCTCAGAATAAATACAGGCATCCATGTTAGGGGAGCGTCTGCTGCTGGGAAAGGGAGGAAGGAGAGACAAAGGATGAGGTTATGCCTATCAGAGCCAGGCTGGATGGGACTTGGAGCAACCTGGTCTAATGGAAGATTCCTCTGCTCTTGGCAGGGAGTTGGATGGAGATGAGCTTTAGGGTGCCTTCCAACCCAAACCAGACTTGTTGATAGGAACTACCTGGATCTGCTGCATGCAATGGTCTTGGCTAAGAAATCTGGTGGAACTTAAAGCATTGGTGTGTGGAACAAATCTGATCACTTTAGGGACATAGAAACACAGCAGGAAAGCTGTCATTAGAGTGTTCAAGAAGCTGAAAAAATATGCAAACTCAGCACTGACCAAAAAAGGGAAATCAATAGTGGGAGCAGAACTAAAGTTTATTAATAACTTTTTGAAATAATCATGAGCAACTTTTTCCTGTGCCTTCTATAGGTAATCTCAGTAGTAGTTCTACCCCAAATATCTGTGCCTTGAATTTAAGTTCACTCTTTCAATATTTGTATAGTGACTCAAAAGTTCCCTTTCTGTAAATATTCCCAACAGGACAAGGTGGATATTGAAATGTTTGCACACAAAAGGTGTAGTCACTGTGAAAGCAAATCCATTTAAAAAGTGTTGAGCAAATATTCAGAGGAAATGAGAATAAAATGAATGAAAAAGGCTTTAAGAAGGTTTGGAAAGGAGGCAGGTGAAGTCATTGTGACAGTGCCATGTCAGATTAGTGCTCTGAAAGAGCTGTAGGGTGCAAAGTAGTTAAGACATTATTTACCCTTTCAATAAAGCAAGTATTATTTTTACTCACATTAATCAGTAGACTTGTAAACCCATTAGAGAACATAGTCCATGTATAATTGGAAGGAGAAAAATCAATGTAGAATGGCAAACTAGTAACAATGAGTGAAACTAAATGAGTTTTCTGTGATTTTCTACCTTTTCAAATTGCATTACTTTTTAGAATAAACCCTTCAGGAAGCTTGCTGTAGACTTGACTGAAATACTGTAGAACAAATTGGTAACTAAACAGGGCATCAAAATAAAAGAGTAAACCAATAACATAATCCTTTATCTAGAAGTCCTCATCCTATTCTGACTGTATCACTGGGCTGTCTGAATTGATGTGTATTTTCTGTGTGTATTCAAATTCAATTTCTTGGATTGGAAGATTGCACAGCACTCATCTGGAAGTAGCTCTGCTGCATTCAGGGCCTCAGAGCCTTGGGAAGGCCAAGCCTCTCGCCCAGACACTAAGTTGCCAAGAGCCTTTAATGGTAAGCCAGATAAAAAAAGACTGCTGGGATTCAAAATTGCCCAAGAAATGCTCAAGCTGACTTCCAAGAAATGCTCTCCAGACCTGGGGCAGAGTTTAAAATGCAAGGAAGGTCTTGAAAGAGCCTTCATGAGACAGTTGTGGTTGTTGGGTGTTGCAGATTTTCTGAGAGAACGAGGACACGATCTGTATTTGGAGTGAAGCTTTGAACTACCTCAGCTGAGGTCTCACCCTGAGGCCTGTGAAGCCTCTTGCGTAGTAGAAATTAGCCTGTGAGGCTTGTGGCGCAGCAGAAATTAGATGGTAAGGTGTTAACGAGAGACAGTGGGTTTTCTAGAGGTCAATGAGTATAGTTATTAGTGGTCACACTTTAGCCACCTTAAGAACAAGCTAAACAATGTGTGTTTGCATTTTTCCCTGTGCTGTATGCCAATGA
>VXBB01004148.1:0-19293 GCA_013399915.1 Illadopsis cleaveri | reverse complement strand
GGAGAGAGATAAAAACCCATGTCTATATTTTATTGCACTCAGTAATCTTTTCACTTGTATTTATAGCTGCAATTATATCTCAATGAGGTTTGTCTACAGTGTTGGCTTCACGCTAATTTTCCCCCTCACTGCATTCTTGGAATAGCCTCGGACTGTTTATGAACCAGACATATTGACCTCATTTACAGCTAGCAGTTTAAATCCATAATTTTTCCACCCACAATCCCTCTTTGACATTCCGGCAATGTGGCCGGCTCACTGAGACTGAACTAAAAGTCTCACACTTCATTGAACACCATTATGCGGCTTTATGCTTATAAGCCTGTTTCCCTCAGCTGCCTTTCAGCTTTGCTGGAGATCCGTTTGGCCACAGGCCGGCAGTGATTAACTGGAAGAATCCAATAAATCAGCCTGTCAGCCAGCAGGCTCTCCTCACTGTGTCTACAAATCGACATTTGGATTTGCACTCTCTTTTTTCCTCCCCCTTTGCTCTCCTTCCTTCCCTCGCCTGCCTCTCTCTTTCTCTCCTTCCCTTGCCTGCCTCTCTGCCTCTCTTTACTCAGCCCCTGTCATCATCTTCCCCTCGTCTATCACACACCCTCCTTGAGGGCAGCGGGTTGCCCCTTTTCTCCCCACTAAAAGATGAGGTTGAAAGAAGGCTATTATTAGCATGGCTGGACCTCGCAAACAGTCCTTTGGTGAAACAAGTTGTTTTTGAATTGCGTGCTATGCCAGTGCCCCTCTATTTCCACGTTTCATTTAAATTCCATCCTCCCCACACTCCACGCTCCACACACACAACACACACATACACACACACCACACACGCACGTGCGCGCGCGCACACACACACCTCCCCACACACTCCATACACACACATCACGTTAACTCTTGCTGTTCCTCTTTCATCAGACAGAGAGCAATGGAGGTGACTGAGAGGGAGAGAAGATTGACTTTCTTGCACTGGCTTTCCCATCTGCTATTAAAACAATGGACACAGAGAGAGCACAGGAAGACAGGGGTGTCTGCCACTGAGCACAAGAGCAATGGTTCTCCAAGCTCTGTGTGACCTGACCCTTTCTGCTGCTTTTATATTAGAAAACTATAATTAGGTCCTCTGCTTATTTGTTTGTGTGGGTTCTTTTCCCTTTGATTTCAGGTTTTGGTAAGTGCTGCACTGGCAGCCCACCTGCTCCCACAGTGGCATGCTTGTGGACATGCTCCCAGGTGTTTTTGTCTGCCCACTGCTGTTTCACAGGGATCTCGATTGCCCCTTCTCTCTCCCCCCACTTTGGGTTGGGGTTCTGAGATGAGGAAACCTGGACCCCAAGTGCCTCCTTTTTTATGGGTTCTGGATGCCCAGACAGGGCACTTCTCTCCTCCAGTATGCTCTTGGGCTTCAGTTTGGGCAGTGCTGGACTCTCCTCCATTGGTATACCAATTGGGGCCACCCTGTTCTTTCATCCAGAATTACATCTGCTCTGAGCACAAAGATTTTCTTGGCATCTGGAGGTCAAACAAAGCATTGCCTAGCAGCTTGGGGGGAAGGAGACAACCACAGGCTCTGAAGTCTCCTGGGACAGCCTCACTGGGAGCTCTGCCTTGCCCCCACAGCACTGATGCCTCCAGCATGTGTGGCACAGATGGGAAAGACCTGGGTTGGAGATGATGTGTTGTCTTCTGCTAGCCACACTGTTGCTGGCTGTGACAGGTGGTGACACACTGGATATGTCTGCTGTCTTCCAAATGTTCCCAGAAAAGAGAGAGAAAGCTGGGCAGACCAGCCTGTCTCATCTTTGGATGAAATTAAATTATTAAACCCCAAATGTTTGGGGTTCTCAAATTCACACTAAAGAAATTGCAAAATCTTGAAGGCTTATTTCTTCTTTCCCTTTCTTCTGGGTAAGGACATCCACCCTCTCCTACCAAGTTTTGCCATTCACAAGCCCTGTGCTGAGGATCCAAGAACACACTATTGAAGCTAATGCACACCATTGTAGACTCTAATACAGGGGAGAGCTCTGTCTGCCCCATTATTTATGGGTGTGCTGGCCCTCTTAATCCTAGCAATACCTTTAGATAAAGTTGCCATTTGGCTCTATGAGAAGAGATCAGACTGTATCAGTAAAATTAATTGAGATTTGGATATGAGAGATGCATGCAGGTCCAAAAATACTAAATTTACAGGAGGTAGGAGGACCTGGTAGCTCATAATTTCTCCCCCACTATGAAGGCAATATGTTGTGGGGTGCAGCCAGACAGAATTATCATGAGGTGTTTAACTGGTGGGTCTGTCTCCTTTCTCCTCAGACAGCTGCCAGAGTAACTTCTTCATCAAAACCCACTACTGTCATAATTTTCTCTTCTTCTCCACAGTTTCACTGGTGACTCTCTCTCTCTTTTCATTTACATTGCATTGCTTTATTAAAAATAGATGAAAAAAGCATGTGAAATGTCTTGCTTCAGGTCAGAAGATAATTTTATTTAGATCTCAACAAACCAAATATATAAAGGGAAAGAAAATGGCATTTTCACTGAAGTACGGTACATTGTTATTTTTCTATTTGCAAAAAGCCCTGTATATTCTTTGACAATAATAGATAAAAAGTAAAAAATATGGAGCTGACATGAAATTTTTCTTTTTAAGAATATGTTTATACTGCATACAACTTCTTGCTATGCTTACTAACCATTTAACTAGCCACACTCTAGACCTTGATGAGATGCTGTAGTGATGTATTCCTCAAATTCATTATAGACAAAAGGCCTTTCTGAAATTTCATTGCTTTCTGTTCTTTTCTGCCCTCATGATATTTGAAAAAATAAATCTGAGCTGACAATTTACTTTCTCAAAATTGTTCTATGTGCCTCTGACTTCATCCTCCATGAATTAAAAAATCTCATTTTGCCTTTATATATATATCAGGTCTCTCCATGATTTTATTTTGTTCTTTGGTCACTCCTATTTTGTATTTATTTCTCTCACAAGAAAATATGTTAGGCCAAATTTGCAGATTCTGAAAATGCTTTTGGATCAGTTTCTGTTATTGCATGAAATTTTGAAATTATAAATTATGAATTTTCCTGTGTTATAAAAATTGTACCAATAAATTACTTATAAAAAATTTTTGTCAGTAAAAGTTCTATAATTCTGAAGTTCCATAAAATTCTTAACATGGAATTTGGCAAAAAGCAGGAGGTTTTGAGAAATAAAAATAAAAACCGTTCAAAATTTCATTTTTATTCTCTATCATAAATTAATTTTCAATAAGCCCTAATTTTTAAATACTTCTATTTTTGTGTGCTTAGTTTTTAGATTCCTGAATGGCACTGAATTTTAAATGATTTATTTTGGGTTAGTGTCAATGTGTTTGTTCTAACTCCTGTTGTCTAATTTTAGTATATCTCACCCTTCTCTCCTAAGTCCAGTTTATGTTCAGTTTGATATGAAGTAAAATGATATTTAAAGCTAGAGACTCTGAATTAGAAAGAAAATGAATTATTTCATACTTAACATACAGGTTTTCTTGCACTTCTTAGTGAAAAATTACAGCTCTTATTAGCAGACCTGTGCTCGCCCTACAGCTGTCTTTATACAGCCGCAGTAGGGCACTAGTAACTTCAGTATCTTTCTACCTTTATTTCGCTTGTTGATGCGGGGGATACATGTAATATCTAAATAGAATATATGGTGAGGGAGGTGTATATCTACATATTACCACCTCGGTAGCTCAGGACTTGAGAAAAGCAGTTCCAGGAGATTTTGTAGCTAGGCTGAAGTAAATTAGATAGAAGGAAGATTGCTTAGAATGTACTGGAGAAATGAAAGCTGCCTTCCTAGAATGAGACCATAGAAGAATACCCAAACCTATCCTAAATCCTTACTAGCCATGGTCTGGGATTCCTAATCCTCATGCCCTTGATACATGAGTTGATCTTTTATGGAGGTCCTGTTTGGTCAAGATCTGCTTGCCATGTCTGGGCAACACCCAGAGAGCTGTGTACAGCTGGGGCCACCCAGGTGTGTGTCCAAGGAAATTAAGCAGTTGTGGCTGTGGCAGAGATGAACAGAAGAAGCTGTAGGTTATTTATTCCCCTCAATAGATGGTAAAATACTGGTTTGCCTCTCTTGGCAACCAGGATTGCTCAGGAGTGACCATGCCTTCAGTATTTTTGCTGTTTGCAGCATTACTTGGCACTCCCTGCCTCAGGGCCTGGCAGAGGTTAGGAAGAAGTCAAGCTGCCAGAAACCTGTCCCTACTAAGGGTGAGGACTTTTGTCTGTACCCCATATTGTGCTCCTATTCTCTCTGCTTCTTAAACAGTGTGCAAGAGGATATTTCTGAGTATTGGGATGTAAGTATTTGGGCAGTTTAAAACCTATCAAATACAATGAAACTCATTAATTAATAGTGGCCACTTTGCACTACTGATCCTGGGAACATCTGCCTTCTACTGCCTACTACCTTGCAGTCGCATAAAGAGGAGTTCCCTAACCTTCCATGCGTAAAATGATGGAATTCAGTCTGATCCATGTCCACCTTGAATCATTATTCCAAATGGCGGTATGCTATTTCTATTTTACTACTGACTTCTATTATTGATTGCCTTTTGTGACTCAGTCAGCAAATACACTTTAATCCTGGGTGTCCTTTCAAGCTAGATCTGGTGGGTCTAAGTTGCATCTAAATATAACCTTAAGGAAGGAACTGATTGACTTTTAACTATGCTAGCTTTATTATTTCTGCATTATTTTAGCATCAAACTGAACTGTTTCCAGCAGCTGCTGCTAAATTTGCAAGGCTTCAGAAGCTGCTAAACATCCTACTCTAGCTTAGATGGAAAGGTAAACCATTGCGTTATTTTTTTTTTTTTTCTGTACAGCAGAATGCCTTCAAGTTATCTCATTAAGACTGTATTTCACAGCTATGATGTTGCCACTTCCCTGCAGGCCCCAATATCTTTGATCAGAGATCCAGCCTGAAAAATAGAGGCTGGAGGCTGAGTTTCAGGGAGGCATGATAGCATGTGGTTTTGGTCCCTTTTTCTGAGGAGAAGCTAACTAGTCTGTTCCTTGTCCTCTGTTGCAGTAAGAAATATCCTTTTTTTTACCACACGCACAGTCCCAACACTTCAATTCAGACTTTTTGCTGCTCTACCTCCTTCACTGGCCACGTTCTTGCTGTCTTGGCAGGAGCAGTAGCACAAGGGTAGCAGAAGAGGCAGCATTTCAGGAGTCACTCTGACACGGTGACAATGACTGAAAGTGAAGTGCTGTGGGTTCACAGCAGCAGGAGCAATAGCTGAGAACACCAAGTGCAGCCTGCAAATAGGGAAGGGCATGGCCCAAGCACCCTTGTGTCCTATTTGGCACTTGGTGCCTGCTCAGAAAAAAAAGAGTTGCCTGCTTTTTCCTCTGCTGAGGCCTATAAAGGGTGTGTTTTCTTGCCCGTATCATGCCCATATTCATGACAAATTGAACACAAACTCTTGTATGCTGTCGAAGCATATAATTTTGGGTAATAGATGGGCTGCTGGGAAGCTACAGCTTATCTCGTAACTCTCATAACTCTCAAACAGCCCTATTGGAGCACATGTAAAATCTGAATACAGAACCATGTATGGCACTTCTTTTAATTGCTAAGCACTTTCAATTCGTGGCAAAGAGGCTTCTGCTGCTGACATTAAAAAACCAGTAATATGTCTATACTGTAACCACTTAATTATACAGAGGCATAATCACATAATATGTCACTATTCTGTAAAAAAAAATTCTGCCTGTGAAACTTGTACAGAGACATCCACAGAAATATGAGCAGTATTGCATTCTCACAAACGCAATTTTCAGAAGTGACTGAAAAAACACAGCTTCCTTCCAGTGCGGACTATCCCAGTATCAAAACTGGTTTTGTTCTAAGCTGAAAAGCAGCAGAAGAAGAATCTTTCTAGAACAGAATATAACCTAGGAAATATCAAGAATTAATGTAAGAAGATATTTTAATTTCCATCAATGTGAAACCTTGTCTCCTTCATCACTCTTCAATGGAATAGTGTATGTTTTCTAATGGGAAAAAGACTGATTTGGCCCAATTAGTTTCTGTCATTTGAAATTTAACTTGATTTTGTAATGAGGTGAGATGTTAACAGTTTGGTTTTCTATCTCCATTTGCACTCAGACATTCCATAAATAAACAAAACTCCCTTCTTATTTTTGCAGGAACCAACCCAATAAATCATACATGGCTAGCTGTTTGAATACCATTAAAGTATTTTTTTAAGGTACCTATCGTACCTCCAGTGTCACCTAGAAAAAAAGTAGATTGTGGCAGGGACTATTGTGAGGAAAAAAATTACCTTCATTATCTGTGCACAAAACTGCACCCTCTTTGACCTTTATGAAGGGGCAGGCAAGATCCAGTCCAGACAAGGAGTGCAGACAACTGAACAATAAAATTCATACTATTAACAGCTTTAAAAAATAATAATACCTGTGCTACCATCTGTTTAATTTATGTTTGTTTGTGCATAGCTTCAGGAGCTGATAAGGCTAGACACGTGTGGGTGTAAGGCTCACTGAAATGGGCTGAGAAAACCTGAGAAATACCCCATAAAGATTACTAAGTAGAATTAGATGGAAAGAAAAAATAGGAAACGAGACGAACTGATTCTTCTGTTAGGATCACCCCTAAAATTCCTTCTCTCCTCCAGCCCTGGGTATTCTCCAATAGTGGCCTCTCCTTGAAAAAGTGGTCAAGGGGTCATATAGATCAAAATAAACTGAATTACCTATGGCATAATGTATGTATTCACAGCAAGATACACATAAATGGAAGGAAAATAATTAGTAATTCTAAGCATCATGGTGATGATGAGACACCTGCAGGATAATCATCCAAATCAAATATTTGTCTCAGCTTCTTCAGATGATCTATCTCTTCCCACAGCCGCTGAATGTCAGTGGTGCAGAGCGTGTGCTGAAAGGCAAGGCTGCCAGCTTGACAAAGGCAGGAATCCTTCTCCCCCATGCAGCAGCAAAGCTCTCTTTCCCTCTCTATATCATGCTTTACTCTCAGTACAGTCTAAATGTTGAAGGGCGTCAACAGTATTGCATTGCATGAAAAAGGAGAAGCTAATTTACTCAATGCTTGGCCACAAAACTTCCACACTGAGCCAGTTATTCTCCAAATTTGTAGGAATTATTTTTCTTCACTGATACAGTACTTTATGTAAAGGATATTGGCTTTCTGAGGCTTTCAGGGCATACAATACGTGATATTTTGTCTCAGACAGAAAACTTCTTCTCTTGTGAAGAACTGCTTAGTATTTTTAAAAGCTTATTCAAGGAAAGACTACCTTGAAGGCAGGCCAAATATGGAACAATGTGCTTATTTTCCTCAGGTATCTGGGAAAACAATTAAGTTGGGTTTTCAGCCCCCCTAGTTCACTGACAGGGCATATTCATTTGACTGGGAATTTCAACTCTGTCTAGGACAGATAGCTATTTTCCAAAAATTAGGGGAAATGCTAGATGGTCTTGCAATCAGATATTTGAAAAATGTTTCCAGGTGTGGCCTCAGGGCTGTGCTTTGCACCAGAGTCATGGAGATTCGCACACTAAAAGCAATTTATTCTTTTTCTACAAAAACATTCGAGTTGGCAACTTTCATGTTGACAGACATTGTCACACTGGAGGAAACATTTACATTCAATTGTGGATGCTTCCAAAATCCATTTGGAGTTCACAGGAATGCCTACTGTCAGATGTTGTCAAGTCAAATTGCTGAATCAATATCTAAATCTGTTTCCTTTCTGCTTCTAATGCTGTGGCCAATTTCCATGGTTGTGATGGCCACTCTTCACTTTCACAGTAAAGATTTTGTGTGGCTTTCTGGAGTCACAGAAATAATAACCTGGATTATGTGTAGGTAGGAGATATTAATATATCCTACAGGATGTGCCTGCTCTTTTTACCTTCCTGAGAAGGTAATCACATCATACATGTGGGCAGAGCTTTCAAAATCTGTTAGATCCCTCAGTAATCACATAGGGTCAGGTGACCATAAAAGTGAGTAGTTAACTGCACTTTTATCAATGAAAATATTTCACCTAGAATTTCCAAGTCCAACTTTTTCTGAAGATTTGAAACTTCATGCCTGTGTGTAACTTCACTGTAGGCAGCAATAACAAAGCATTCTGGATTTACTCTCTTTTTTGAGTTTAGAAACTCATGTGGATAAAAATTTAAGCACTCTGAAATATAGATAGTGAGTACATTTGTCATCTTGTCAGTCTACCTCCATATATTTAATTGTTTCTCATGTGATTTAGCTGAAGACCATCGGAAAAAAATTTGAACTAACAGACATGAACTCTCTCCCTTCCTCCCTCCATCCTGTATTTTGAATCCTGAATATTACATAAATATATAAATATGCATATAGTTGTGTATATTTTGGTGATAATTAAGGTTCAGAGAGAGATGTGTAATCTCTCCTTGGAAACTACTGCTGTTTTGACTGACTCTTGTCTCCAAAACTTCTGAGATTTCAGTTGTTCAGATTATGGTTTACTTATTGTTTTTGATAACTCCAGTTAACTTGTTTTCAGCTATTGCAAATATTATAAGACCATACTGCACAAATTGTGACTTCCCTCTGAGAAAATGTGTGTTTAAACAGCATAATTCAGCCAAGCTGTTCCATTTTCATGTACTTCTTTCAAAGTAAAGTGAAAATAAAAGGACCTGATAGAAGGAAGCCTTGCTAATGCTCATATTCAGCTTACTTAAAAGTTTGTTTGCCCATTGATAACATTGCTACCCTAAATAATGGGACAGGGATGGTTTGCCAAAGATGATCATATTCCTCTTAGGTTAAGCACCTCACTCATATATCCTATATATGATATGAATTACACATGGCTTCTTTATCCCCCTTACCCCCCCAAACTGATGAAGTAGTGGCATAAATTCCTAAGATCCTGTTTCTTCTTCTTTAGTTACAAAGCTGGCAGAAAAATAAAATCTCTGTGTTGGGGTTTTTTCTCTATATATATTGTGAGCCTAGAGATAGATCAGAAGACATTATGAATATGAGTTAATGTGACAACAGCCTATAGCCACATTTCCTTGGGCTGTAATCATGTTAAATCTTGCTAGCTAAGCAGTCACATTTCCTGATACTTAAGTGGAAGGACTCAGGTGTATTTAGTAGGAGTGACTGTGTTGCATTTGCTTGTTGATGTGGAGCTAATGGGTCACTGCTGATGGCATTATCACTGTCTGTGCCTTCTAAATATGCTATTAGAAGAATGTGTCAAATTGAATTGTGGACTTTGAATGGAAAATCTCATTGCATAAGAAGCACTTAAATATATCTCAACATAGCTACATAACTTTAGCAGTAATTTCAATCAAATTGATTTTTCAGTGGAACAGTTAATACTTTTTCCCCTTTTCTGTGACATGCTCACATTTTTAGAGGGAACTCTTCTTCAGTTTGTGGGACCAATGGTTTGAGATTTGAGAGTGCATTTTTCTTTGAGTCATAGTAAAATGCCTATCCCTCATCTTTTCTTCCCAGACACTGAACATGAGAATTCAAATATGGTAATAAAGTAGATAATGAGAAAAAAAAAATCTGTATATGTAGACAGGAACTATAAGAATTATGAAAATTAATTTTACATGAGACCTGCAAATCAAATTCCATTGCTAATACTGATCAGTGTCTTCTTTGGAATTCTAATGTGTCACATCCCCAAGCCTGAAAGTGTTTCCCTCATTTTGCTCATGTTCTTTTCATAAGAATCTGAAATGCTGCTTTCTTAGAAACAATCCAGAACAATTTCAGCTATGACTTTTGACTCAGTTCTCAAGCTTAGTTATTGTTTAATCAGTGATTTCTCTAGAAAAGATAATAGAGTTACCTGAATATATCCACCTTTATTTGCTGTTGGCTTGGGGGTTTTTACTTCACCCTTTCTGTTCATGTCAAGAACTTTTCACTGGGCACCTGACTGCCAGAAAGTCTGGGAATGGTTTACACTCCAAAATATTGGGCAACATATTTTAGTAGTCCATAAAATGCTGGTGTGGAAGAACTTAACTGCAGGTGATACAACAATACACACTCAAGGTGATAGACTTCAACTACCTGTAAGATGTAAAGAAAATCCAATCTAAAGATCACGCNCTTTGTGCAAAACGACAGCAACAACAAACCTTTGTATTAATTGATTTTAATCCTTGTGTCTCCTGAGGCCAGGGTGAATTATTTATTCATGTTCTATATATAGATACTTCTTATAGACATACAGACATCACCTTTGAACATTATGTGCGTACATTAGGTTTTAATGCTCTTCAAATTGAATTCTTTATCTTTATGATTTTTAACTTTTAGTATTCCTACTATATCTGGTATAATTTTAAAGCTTCCATCTTGCATTACAAGACAACTAGTCCATAAATCACAGGCCTTTAATATTTCTTTGACTATGTCATTTTAATTCATATACAAAATTAGGTTTGTACATCAGACAGATGACAAAAAGTAGACTTTTTGTTAATTTTCTGTTTTGTTAATTTTCTGGCTGGCAGATTTGGTCTTCTAAAGACTAAAGTTTAGATGAGAATGGATTAGAAAAGAGAGTCTGGAAGCTAGACAGATGAGCTTTTCACAGTTGCCACCAGATCCTGGCGTTTTTAGCTCTGCTGTGAGAATCTGTGGCAATGTAATTGAGAAGGTAGGTTACTGCTCTAATTTCATATCTCAGGTATCACTTCAAGTCAGGCATTTGAGTAGTCTTTGTTTTAGTTTTTGTCTGGTTCAGGTAGTCCATATTGGTAATCTATAGGAAAAAACCAAACAAACAAACAAACAAAAAACCCCTTAGGAATGTTCATAGTCACACTTCATTTAAAGTCTTGTTTTTACCAAGTGATTAACATTGAATAAGACCAAATTTTATACTCACCTAGTCCTCAAAAAGCTAAAATGACTGTGTTTTTACAGTTCTATTGTATCATATATGTAGAGAGAGAAAAATAGTTTCTTTCAGGAAACAAACTTTTCCTGATTCAGAATTAAATAAATTAATCTATAAGAGGTAAAGCAAGGTGGAATTTCAATGATTTAACTCTGAAGGTGGAAGTAGTCTAAATTAGTGCAGTACAAAGAACTGGACATATTTTTATGTTGAATTCTGCAATTGGCAAGAGAACTGTTTCTTCCTTGATTGTTTGTACCAGGTTGCTGAATAATAGCTGGAGCATCCCAGTGATCTGTTCATCCATTTGACTGAACTTTCCGAAACTAGCTGGGAGCCTTTACCCCCATGCTTCTCTCTGTGTAATCTTCAAAATTTGAAAAGCCTGTAAGAGAGGAACATCTTTTTACTGGCAGTCCTTTGCCGACAGCTTTATACCATAAAGCAGTTATGTTCACTCTTCTTCTCCCCAGCCTCTCCAGTGTCATATTGAATATTTTTCCTGAGCATTCTTATTTGGCAGTGTTCAGCCTGGCTTTTTAAGGGTCAAATACAATGGCACTGTTCTGATAGTTGCTGGTAAGAGGACAAATATCAAAAATATTCACATTTCTTTGAACAAGAGATATTTGCTGCTCTAGTGCACTTTAGCAAAAAACCACAGAGAGATCTTTAATCAGAGGGTTTCCAAACTTTCAAACCCCAAATCTTCAGGAAAACCACTTGAAACAAGATGGGTGGCTTGTAGCTGTAGGTTTCTAAAGGCTGTCTGGGAATGATGTTGAGCCTTGTGTAGAATAAATACTCCATGAGTTCTTCAGAGAGTACTCAGTGTGGCAGGAAGAGAGGAACAGTGTGTGGAGAGTCTGCAATGACACTCTGCTAAAGTGTCTACCATGAATCTCAGAATTGTGCCTGTGCAGAACTATATGAATCTGAGAAAACTGAATTGATGAGCAAACTCAGTACCTCCCTAATCACCTGCTATATCTAATGCTTCTTGAGTGTAGTTCAAGAACTATGCAAGACAGATAAACGAAGAATCAGTGACCTCCAAGACTGAACAAATAGAGCTAGAGACATTTTGTGAAAAAAGTAGCTGAAAATACCTGGGAATAAGAAAACCCTAAAGATGAAGACATTTAGCATTTTTCCTCTGCAGATTTGGATTCTTTCCTTACGGTATAATATGAATAGAAATTAATACAGTGATCTTTCCCAAGAGTTTTTTTCACAGCTGTGTAGGACTCTCTATACTGACCTCAGTGACAACCTGCCTTGGATTCCTAGTCTCATTTGGACTATTTCATGTTTCAAAACCTGTGATATAATTTGCTATATTTGAAAATTACTGCATTATAGCCATCCAGGAATAGAATTATAGGGAGAAAGGGAGTTCAGATTCTGAAAACATGAGCAGCATTACAGTAATGTTTATTCAGCACGAGAGGAATTAAACATTTCTTTTACAATAATTCCTGTCTAACTTGTTCCGCTGAGTATCATATAAAGACTGTTTCTCTGTCATAAGTCTTTTAATGAACATGAATTATAAAATTACTTGAGATTTACTCTCTTGGGACATTTTCATCATTGATTTAAAGAATCAAAGGCATCAAGGAGGTGGAGATATAAAGTACAAAGACTATAAAATATATAGAAACAGATCTATACCCACAAACACAGAACTAGCTGTTATGTTATGTTTTCCTTCCAACCTCACATGAAGAAAGTGCTGAGCGGTCTCGGTTTTGCACAAAAGTGAACTTTCTCATATTACAGGTCAATCCCAAGGATTCCCAAATATCCAAAATTGTCTGTTCCAGACTTCACTCCTGCAGTCTTATTTTCACTTTTATGCTAATGGTGCTGCATTTGCTCTGCATAACACAAATATCTGGGGTTTTTTGTCTCAAATTGCAAGGTCTTCCTTTTCTTCTAACTTCCATATTGATCTTTCTAAGGTTCTTGTGTTATTTTGGTCTTGTGTTCTGGGTCAATTTTTTCCTGTTTTCTGTGTAACAGGTCTTCCCACATCAGCAATACGAAGTTTAACTTCAACTAAAGTAAGTAGCTCTAAGTCTAAGGTACAGTCTCACAAGAACTTAGATTTTCATTTAGAGTAAAATAAAAAACTTCTGGGGTGCAGTGAAGCACTTACATATTCTTCTGCTGCTTTTCTTTCTTTTTCTTGCATCCTTACATCAAAATGCAAAGTCTTTATTTTCTTCGTTGACTGATCACAGAGAAGTATGTAGGTAGAAGTGAGAAGGCAAGAAAGAAGAGAAAAGGGTTTGCTCTGGAAAAGATCTTTCCTCTGAATTTGAAGTATCCCAGAATTAGAATGTGAGGAATCCAGCCTAGGCAGAGAGAGCAGCAACAAGCCAAGTTTGATGCCTGTCCCTGCTTATCCTTTCCTGACCTGTTTCTACCCTCAAGAAATGTTAAGCTGCATGTGAAGCAGAAAGAGGTCTTGAATGGTCTAGCCAATAAATCCTTTCCCTTTTGCAGCACTGAGAGTAGAGGAAGACAGGTACAATTGGCCTGAACCAGCTTTAAATCAGTTACTGGTTTTGTTGTTTTTTTTCTTTTCACAATTATTAGCATTAATAAGAATGACAATAAACATGCTTCTGCTTTAAAATGGCTTTGGTGGTTGATATGTACTCACTCATCTCTTAGTTTCATGGATACTTAAGAGGCTTAAAGCCCTTCAAAAGCGGTATTTAAGAACTTGATCCATTTACTTTCTTTCCACAGTTCCCTTCTTTCCAGTCCTCAAAAGATTTAAAAACAAAGCTCTCCCGATAGTCTTGTCCTCTTTGTGTCACCCTCTCTACATTTTTACTGTGTTTCTGATGCACTCATCTCTATCAGTTGCCTTCCAGATGATTGCAGCTCTGTGATTTCAAAACTTGGATGTCGTCTAAATTTCCCAGTGGAAATCCAGAATGCCAAACTATTTTCATCCCATTTTCAGAGCTTCTCTTCCTGATTGTTGCCAGACTTACAGCATCTTGCAGGCTTCTGTTGTAGAGACACCAGGGATAGGGTCCTGGAATGACCAGGAGATGTACTGGCTCCTCTCGGTCGGCAGAATGCTGCAGAACTGTGAACAGAAAGCTGTTGAACTTTGACTTTCAGCAACAGGCTCCTTGACTATCTCTTCCCTAGTTAGAAGTTTTATCTAAATGCCGGTCAATCCCTTAGCTCTGTGTTTGCTTATCGTCTTCTCACAAATACACCAGACCAGCCAGCACACCCAGACAATTATTTTACAATGAACAATTTTCATATGGATTTTGGAGAGGTAGTAGAGTAAGCCAAGGGAAGAGAAAGTTCTAAGACAGTTTCAGAAACTGCTCTTCTGAGTGACACATTAATCATGAATGGTACATGACCATAGTACACCTTGGCAACATGAATGGTACAATTCTATCTTCTTTTCACACTGCTCACCCAGTTGAAGTGGCTTATATCCTTACAGTGTATGCTTATCCTTCCTTCTGTACATAAAAGGTAACTTATACTCAATTTTTTCACTGTACTAGTGCAAACATCCTAATAAAGTCAGGCTATAGATTGATTATATCTATGAATAACTGAGATCATGCAGCAGATACTGAGGAAATGAATTTGAGAATACTGGAAAAATTAAGAAACCAAAAGACATGAGCATTGTTATAGGAACAACAAGAGAATAACAAACAAAGTTTTTCTATACTGTGTATATATCTTCCAGCTTTGTGGGGGTTTTTAAGTTCTTTTTCTTCAATGAAACAACACTTAAATTGAAATATGTAAACGTACCTTTTTCAACTTAGATGCTTGATTGCATTGGTTTAGTGCATGGACTGGTTGTCAGTAACTCACAGTGGTTAATGCACATGCTACTAACATCCTTTTCTTCCATGTCTTTCGTCATTTGGTTACTCCAGTCAGTTTTTCAGCATTTGTAGATAAAATATCTGAGAAGGTCAGCTGTGGGTCAAAGATGCTTGGCTGGCTCTACATAAGCCAGTCTGATATTAAGTAGAATATACCCAAGTTCAGCCAGTCTGTCCTGTGTACTCGTCACTAGCTCAGGAATCTGTTCCACAACCAGCTGTCACTAATTTTCTTATATCGTTTACATCCTCCTTGTCCTTACCTCTGATTATATATATGTTCTATGTCATATTTCTGTTTATTCAGACATTTTTTCTGGACTTTGGTGTCTGACAGTTTATTCGGGATAACAGAAAATTGACAATATAGATGTGAAAAACCTGCTCTGTTTTAAAGAGAATTGCATCTCTACATTCACCTAATCAGGGCTACTTGGTCTCTGGGAGATTAAGAACTTGTCCACAGAATGGTTTTCACGTTCATATGTCAGATGGACCCCGCAGTACACTAAATATGAATCTGTGTTTTATTTTGAACTGTCCCCTTGGGATATAACCATCACAGACACCACAGTTACCATCCAATTATCCTCTCCTTTCCTCTCCCTTCTTCCACAAGGACCTATTTTTACAGTATTTTTCAGGAAGACAAAGAGAAAAAAAAAAAAGAAAAATAAAAAGAATACAAATTTAAAAATTAAAATTGAAATAATAAAAAGAAAAAGCAAAATGCCATATCATCTCTTTATTCTGTCCCCTGTAACTTTCTGTAGTCAATTTTGGATGTTTAAAAGGTTATTAAAAGCACCTTAGTAGCGAGAGAGCAAGTAGGCTTCTAAAAAAGAAAGTACGCCTAAGGCAAGAAACCTGAAGAGATGACCTAACTCTGATCTAGTGTTACTTTTGGGGAAAAAAGTCACTGTAAACCCTAGTATATACTGCTTGTTTTTTGAAATAAATAAGCAATTTCACCACCCTTTGCTGAGAACAAAGTATAATGCAAAAGGTGACAATGTCCTGTAAATTTCACAAGTATTATCCATGGTTGTGGTGCTTAATTTGGGACAGAATTAGGATGTTCATAGGATTTTTGTTACATCTTACTTTATGAAAAAAAGAGCCTTGAACTTATTATATCAAACACTTGCTGGATTACTTCTACAGAAATGTACTTGCCTCTGAATCCAGCCAAATGGATAAAAATGCAGTCAGCAAGGAAACGGATCCATAAAAAGAGAAAAACGGCAGTTTTCCAGCTCAAAGTTCCTTGAGCACAAACAGTATCACAGCAGGCCTGAACCTAGAAAGAAGAAGCTGTCCTGCTTGTGAGAGCATGAGCTTATCCCAACACTTTATTTCTGAACATCCTTTAAAACCAAGCAGAACAAATGAAAGCAATAACTAACAAGACCTTTTGTAGGTCTAATTTCAGGGGGCAGTTTGTACTTTTATTATTTCTAAAGCAGCTTGTAAGATGCTTTGCATCTGATCTACAACATTTTATTTATCTCTTGGTCAAGCTTTGATGGAACTTCTTATTTTCAGCTGTTCTGTTCTAACAATTGTCCAAAAAAATCATGTCAGACTCCTGCCTCAGTGATATCAGAATTAAGTCTGCAATATCTTCCATTATTTATTCTTAATCTACTCCAGCTAGAAATCACTCTCAGAACCTCAGCCCCACTGAAACTCATTATACCAATTACATGATGGCAGCATTTGTCAGAGTTATTTATTCCTATTTCAGTGGAGAATTACTGGGTACATGATGATACAGTTGTCTTATAGGTTAGCAGCAAGAAATAAGGTAGTACTGACATATTTACTATATTCTTTAACTTGTAAGCAAAGCTTTTTCTGAGCATTTACACCTCTAAAAAGCTTCATACAGGTTTAGGTGGTATATGTGTCTCACTGTGCATTGTCCATAACAGAATGTGGCTATATGCTTTTTCACATGTTGAAACAATGCAGGGAATTTCCTCATTGTGCTTGGGACTTATGGTTACTCTTTGTGTTCACAAGCATGAATCATCCACGATGCTGAATACCAATAGCCTATCTTCCCTGCTATTTATCATGGTAAAGGCTTCCTTTGTGTCCTGTGGGGTGCACTCACCCTTACTCTTGAGAACACCTTCTACAGGGTGAAAGATGAATGAGACTTTGCACTGCTTTTAGGTTTCCCTCTAATGATGATCCATTTGCTGTGTATGTAAAGTGCCAAATATGGCAGTTTATATGGCAGCTGCCTAACTTCCAAGCTGACTTGGAGAACAACAGATATGGGGAATTATATGACTTTAGATAACATTTTACAGTAACGCAGTTGAAATGTAATATGTGTGGTAAATACATAGAATATGGTATAGTTCATCTAGCTGGCACACTGTTAGTCCAGCAAACCTTTCTGTCTGAGTGAATTCACCTTATTTTTTATATTTATTGGGTCAGGAGGGAGAGGGGTGGGGATGTTTTTGGCCCTAATTACTGGTACAAAAGAAATTAAGGCAAATATATTGGTAATTACTGTTGATCTAGATTACAGACTACCCTAAAATTTAAGGGGTGAATGAAATTACTTTAGCTTGTAGGGTGAAACACTGTTGGACTGAATATCTTGTTTACATGTTTGAAATCTTGGCAGAGAATCACTCTCTTCCAAGCACGGCACTGGTGCTTACAGCCTCTGCAACATTAGCAGACTGAGACAGCAAGAGTTTTAGACAGAGTCGAGACAAGTTCTTCTTTAAAGGTGAGACAAGAAATTATATAGATGACTACAGGTTACTTAGAGATGACTAGCATATCATGTTAATGTGATTATTGTATGGAATAATTGCACTTTATGTCAACGGTTCTTGTGACATGGTCTTCATCAGTGAGATACTTCCCACTGCCAAAAAGCTGAAAGCATGTCAGACCAAACTTCTGTGTTAAATTGTAAAATCAGTGACATTGTATTAATCAACTTTTTTTTTCCTCTTCTTTCTCTTTGATCATAGAATTGGATAGTTGTGCAGTCTGGGTTACAGATTGTGAGAGACTGTAAGGATTGGTGCCTGGAAACACTTGGTGTTGTGTGAGGGGCAGGGGCAGGTTGGGCCATGCCCTGCTGAGGCGAGGCCCTGCCCGCACAGCCCCGCCCCGGGCCTGTGCCCCCGCCCCGCCGTGGCCGCAATCCCTGGTGCGCCGGAGGCCGCACTCCACACCCAGTCCTGGAGCCCCAGCCGGGCCTTGAGTGGCCAAATGACCACAGTCCCACCTGGGGGAAGGGCCCAGGAAGGTCAAAAGATGTTTAAACCCAAGCCTGCGGCAGGCACACATCCTGATAGTACCTCCTTTTGGAAATTCTATCAGCTGAACACCACTGGAACCACAACTAGTACTTACATTTGTTCTTTTCTACATATTTTCTGTCTTTCTCTCTTATTCTTTCTGCTTCTTCTTCTAATTCTCTCTTCTTGGAGTTTTGAGTAACTTAAAATCAGATGTTCTTGGAGTTTGCTAAATTGAATGCACTAAGTTAATCTTTTGTGAAATGTTTTATGCTGATTGAATGCTGCTCTACACTTTTGCCAGCATTCTCTGACTTTTGGAAGGTTGTCACTAAAGTTTTTTGTTGTTTGACCTCTTGAGAATATTTTGTCAATATTTCTCCTTTACAGCTAACTCAGGGTACAACCAAAAACCGTAAGGCCTTTAAAGAGTCTAATCAAGCAAGACTTTGGGGCGTTAAAAAGAGAATTTACCCATTTGCAATGTGCATGCTATAGTTTTGGTATAATTGTCACAGTGCTAAACCAAATACAGCGTAGAGGCAAGCTGCAGGCAATCCAGGAGACTGCTGGAATGCATGGAGTGTAACTTCCTGAGGCAGGTAATAGATCTGCCACAGGGGATGACATGATACTGGACCTGATTATCACCAATGTAAGCAAACCAACTGGGGACATCAAGAAACAGCCTGAGTTGCAGTGATCATGCATGGGTAGAGTTTGCAAACACGAGGAATATGGACCAGCACACTGAATTTTAGGAGGAAGAATTAATCTATAGTGCCTTCTGGGAAACTGCCCTCTGGAACAGGAAAGTAGAACAGAGTTGGCAGATCTTTAAGTACACTTTTCACAGAGAACAACAGCTCTCAATTCTCATCTGTAGGATACCATCAAAGGATGTCAAAGAGGCTGATATGGATGAATCAAGCACTGCTGGTCAGACTTAAGCATAAGAAGCAAACGCACAGTCAGTGTAAGTAGAGGCAGGCAATCTGGAAGAATGTAGGGACACAGTCAAGTTTTGTTGGGATGGGGTGAGGAAGATCAAAGCATGGCTGAAGATTAATTTGACAAGATTAATAATGAAGGCTTCTACAGGTATATCAGCTGACGCAACCTCCCCCCAGAGACCCCCAG
>VXBB01004147.1:21651-53160 GCA_013399915.1 Illadopsis cleaveri | reverse complement strand
ACATTTTTCACTCATTGAGTGAGGGGATTTAGAAGAGAACCAAAACATTAATTCCTTTGCTTTGTAGGTGCTGCACTGGGATAGCGGATAGGCAAAAAATAGTCTCTTTCATTTAAATGACTATTTTTGTGCATGGTTATACTTAATTGCAGTATGCAAATACCCTAGTATGCTAGCACATGAGCAATTGTCCTGCTGCAAAAATTGTATTTCTGTTCCTTACTACCCAACATAGGTGAGGGAAACAAAATAAAACAAAACAGCAAGACAAAAACAGAAACAAAAATAAAAGTAACTATTAAAAAAAAAGAGAAAGGAGGAAAAGAAAAACACTTGTAAATTTTTTCAGAGGCTTCAATTAACTCTGCCAGATGGATTCTAGATCTTTCAACTCAGTTAAAATCATCTAATTTGGCTGGTATATGGGCTGTGGCCACACAATGGGGCAGTGCTGATTACTTCCAAGGTATACTGAAGTGTTCATTATGGAGATTCTTAAAGCTTCAGGTTTGGTTAAGGAAAAGAAACAATTTTTCTAGTACTGTAATAGCCACTTAGTTCACCTTTCTGTTGAAAGGCTATGTCCATTGGTCACATTTTCGTTCGGAGAGGACATCAAGCGCCACACAGTTAAGCTGATAAAGTCAAGTGTTGGTGTTTGCCAAGTAAAATCTCTAAACCATTGACCATCATCAAGACATAGACTGTGATGGTCATGAACCAGCTGCAAATGTCCCGTTCCACCAGAAACAACCAGGCAGATTCCCTTTCTTGTACCCTTATTTTAAAGTAAATCCTTTTCAAGGCGGCAGTGACAACTCTAGTGGAAAATTTACCATCTACTGAGCTTCTGGATTAAATTACAATGAGTCTGTAGACCAAGAAATGTCAGAGAAAACAGTAGTAATTTGTTTATTGCCCCTCTCAGTTCCTCAATTCTGATTGATCTCCACTTAGCAGTGTAGCGCTACTAATTGTTTGAAAAATAGTAAAATGACTTAATCCTATAGGTTTCTTCTATCTTAAGGTTTGACTTCATAATTCTTTGTGTCAATGATGTGTCAATCTCTCTAAGGCACGTGGAGTAAGTGGAGTTATAGTTGCATACTATAATTTAACAAATACTTCATTTATACACAGTAAACCTGGACAGTCTCTGCTAAGCATCTGACAAAATATTGTCACTTGATGGCATCTGGCTTTATGCCACTGATAGGCAGTGGAAGATCAACAGTCAATAAGAGAGAATCATTAGAACTTATTCAGATAGTGTGTCATGGAATAAAGAACTCAGTGATAGCAGGAAAATCAGTATCCTCAAGTATGATAATAACTAAGTGACAGAGTCTTCAACATTAGCAAGGGGGGTTGGTCTCTTCCTCCAGGCAGCAACGGACAGAACAAGAGGACACAGTCTCAAGCTGCGTCAGGGGAAATATAGGCTGGATATTAGGAAAAAGTTTTTCACAGAAAGAGTGGTTAAGTACTGGAATGGTTTGCCCAGGGAGGTGGTGGAGTCACCATCCCTGGATGTGTTTAAAAAGAGACTGGATGAGGCACTTGGTGCCGTAATCTAGTTGAGGTGTTGGAACATGGGTTGGACTCGATGATCTTGCAGGTCTCTTCCAACCTAGAAATTCTGTGATTCTGTGATACTTGACAAAAGGGACTGTAGCTTCACAAAGAGTGGTGTTACCTATTGACTACTTAAAAAAGAAAGATATCAAAAATAGAAAGACTGAGGGGGGGGAAAAAAAAAGAGGGTGATAGAAACTGGATTTTTTTTTCTGGAAAGTAATAAAAGGGTTCCATGTTTTATCCTTATTTTGTGGAAGGCAAATGAGAGAGAAGAGACAATCTGCATGCTCTGGCAGCACCTTAGTCTATGCCTCAGTGTCCATAAAATTGTTCCTGGGGTACTGTGAAACATTGGTGCAGGTCCTAGGATGGACTGTTTTGCATGAGTTAGGGTATGGGTAGAGAAAATGAGAGAGAAACCACAGAACAGCACTGCTGAAGCCAAACAGAAACAGCAAAAACAGAAGAGCAGATAGGCAGACAGCTCAAATGGACCAGCAGCTTAATGCCTGTGTCTCAAAACACTTAGTCTGGCTTTCATGACTATTTTTCAATTGCAAGACATGAAGTCATCTGGCACAGAAACATGCATACTTAGCTTTCAACAATTTCAGTTGGTGATATGAATATACATATCCAGAGCAAGAGTATAATCCTATGTCACAAGAATATCTGAACTAAAATAAATTGCAGTGAAATTTGCACTAAGAAGGAATTCCAATAGGCAATATCTTCTCTTAACACCGCTTCAAAGTATCCTCAAGATTTCTAGTACAATTATATCCAGACTTAGTAAAATGCCAACTCCACTTGGCAACTGACTTTTTTTTAATTCATAGTCCCTGGAGTGGTAGCTTAAGACATCCCTTGGTATATTTCACCTGTCTGAAACATTTTCAGATGTTCATAGGGCTAAATTAAACTGAAATTACTCTTTCTCTATAATCCACAGTAGAGCTCTTAGATAATCCCTAAAATAAATCTGAATAAAAATATGGCATCAAACAAGCTTTCAGCATCTGCTTATTAAACTGTATAAAGCTAGTATGTAATATATTTCTAATTATCTCAATTGTTTTCCTCAGATTTATTCTAATTTTATGCTAATAAGAATGAGTCCTAAATTCATGATGTTTCTGAGAAAAATAATATGTTTAAAATCTCAAGTGAAAGCCTTAGATCAGGAAGTAAACTGAGTATCTGCAGTGTAATAATGGCTGAGAAACTCTTTGAAATATTGTGGATATGTGTGCATTAATTTTCCCTAATTTATGCTTATAAATTTGAATTTGAAATAATATCATCTGAATAGAGACGCATCACTTAATGGCACCAAGAGTTTAAATTCAATTCTAGTAGAAATGAGAAACAAACAAAAAAACCCAAATCATCTGCCCACGAAAATCGACATTTGTTTTGGTTTTATTCGCTATCATTCACTAAGTAACAGCAAATTACACTTTGTGTTGTTGGCAGACTGTCTTCTCTTCACACTGTCACCCAAAATACAATGTAATACCTATTTTGTGCTACCTCTGAAATTAGAACTAAACCTATTATTCATTAAATTAGTGCCTCCAGGTGGTTCTATCTTCCTATGCTTACAGTCACTGTGAGTTGATTCCTCTCTCTAAAGTGGTTCTCAGCAGAGCCCTGTTTGGGCACAGATATCACATCAAACTCACTTTCAGATGCTCACAGTGCTCAATCACTATGCTACTGCTGTTATGAAAAGGTATCACTACCAGTGAGGGGCTATAAGTAACTTCTAGCATTTCTTTGGCCTTATGGTTGGCATAGGACTCAAGCACAGTTCCATTACCAAATTATTTTAATAATTCTAAATAAAATATAGCCATTATCAGCTGCACACTAATAGGCAAATAATACTGAAATGGGATTCGGACAAAATAATTTAGTTGTTGAGTGCTACATTTTCTCTTACATTGAGTTTACCAGGTTCATATTCTGAATTGTAAGAAAACTGAAGCACTAATAAGGTTAACAGTGTTAGGTAATTGCCTCAGAGACCTGAAACAAAAAAAATCACAACAAATTCCTGTTATTTATGTAGTATGAATGCTTCCTAAACCAACTTGGATGCTTCCTTTTTGCCTGATAGTGCTTTCTGTCTCATCTATTAAATAGTGCTTAAAACCTACAACTTCAGTAAATCAGTAAACAGGATCATTACTTCTAAGTGTTTCAGATTCTGAATCAAGGGTTTCATTCAATTTTCCAAGTGGAATAATGCATATAGATGAGGATGTCAAATTGCAAATAACCAGTATTAGAATGGTGTTCACAGTGCTTATGTGTAATCACGGTGTTCTGTAAGTAATCAACATTATTGACTTAATGCAGGGATTTAAAATGATGAAAAATACTAACAGAATAAATTGATTGGAAAAGTAGAGATACATATATCTGTATTAAAAAACTGAATTAAATTAGAGTAAAACAATGCAATGGTATTTTGTAATTCAAATATATATATTCATAGATATATATAGTATGGATAGTACCAGTATTATTGATTTAAATTTCCATGGGGACAAAAGAAAGCATACTGACTTTGATTTGAATGGCTATGCTGGGAATCATTATCAGTATGTTAAAATACAAGTTGTTGGCTATATCACACCCCTGAAGAACTTTTTTCATGAGTAGTTAATGGCCATCAAGCCTTTCTTTTCATGGTTTTGCATGCTATTTATTTTTAATTCTTTCTATAATCACCCTTGTCGCACCATAAATCTCTCCAGAAAATGCATTATGAGAAAATGCAAAAAATTCATTTCTATATGCAAATACTGTAGACCTGTATTTGTCAGTAGGAGCATTTAACATGTAATGCTTTGTGATTTCTCTCATTTCAGTCTGAACAGCCAAGGCTGCCATGGTGAAGTGCCTCTCAGTGCCTCTTTTTCGTAGTGGATCCAGGTTTAAGGCTTTTCAGTAACCCAGAAATATAGACGGCTTCAGCTCAGAACTGAGTTCGATTCATAAGAGTCCATCAGATGTTCCATAAACAAACTTAGAAAGATACTGGTGCTTGTAAAGATTTCATTTAATATTTGTGGCTTACAGTGAATATGATCCCAGGATTTTTTGCTGTTTGTCATTCACTAAATTCTTTGTATCTAACACAAATGATATTAAATATCACCAGTGGTGATATTCTTGTCCATATTAAAAGGCTCCTTAATGGCACTTTGTTCTTCATTTCATTAAAACTCTTGTGTAAAATGTTAATTGCAAGAGTTTATCACAATCTTGCCCTGAGCACACATAGATTGCCTGCATAGGAACTCTTTTACAAGTGTTTCCACTGCACCTTGGTTTTCACAACCTTGGGTTGATATCATGTCAGACCTCACAAACACCATATGTGTCCTAGCTGGGTGACAAAACCTGGAGGAAAACCCAACCTCCCACGGCTGATCTGGAGCAGAAATGGGTGAACAACATTGTGTGGTGATGCCATGTCTGGGCTTAGGATAAAAATAGATGATGCCTATGCTCCCTAGAGGTCTTCACTAATATTTTTTGTAGAAATGAGTTATTAAACTCCACAGTCCCCAGCAGACACAGTGACAGTTTTGTCCAAGCACTTCTTAAGCTCTGTCAGGCTTGGTGCTGTGACCAAGGTTCCCCTGGGAAGCCTGTTCCAGTGCCCAACCACCTCTAGGTGAAGAACCTTTTTCTAACACCCAGCCTAAACACCCCCTGACACAACTTCATGCCATTCCCTCTGCTCCTGTCACTGGTCACCACTGAGAAGAATCAGTGTCTGCCCCTCCTCTTACCTACACAAGGAAGATGTCATTGCAATGAAGTCTCCCCTCAGTCTCTTTTTCTGCAGACTGGATAGACCAAGTGACCTCAGCTGCTCCTCATACAGCTTCCCCCCAAGGCCATTCCCAATCTTTGTTGTCTTCCTCTGGACATTCATTAATCGCTTAATGTCTTTTTTATACTGTGGTTCTCAAAACTGCCCCCAGCACTGAGGTGAGGCTGCCCCAGCTCAGAGCAGAGTGGGACAAGCTCCTCCCTTGCCCGGCTGGCCATGTTGGGCCTGATGCCCCCCAGGACATGCTTGGCCCTCTTGGCCTCCAGGGCACTGCTGGCTCATGTTCAACTTACCACTGACCAGGACCCCCAGGTCCCTTTCCATGGTGCTGCTTTCCAGAATCTCATTCCCCAGTCTGCCCATACATGCAGGGTTTCCCCATCCCAGGAGCAGAATCTGTTGCTTTCCCTTGTTGAACTTCATGTGGTTGGTGATTGCCCATTCCTCTAATTTGCTGAGGTCTCTCTGCCTTCGAAGGAGACAACAGCTTATCCCAGTTGCAAACTTATTTGGTATCCCTTCCACTCCTGCATCCAAGTCATTTATGAAGATGTTGAAGAGCACAGAACCAAGAATGGAGCCCAGTGGTACCTCACTGGTGAGAGGTCACCAGTCTGATGTCATCCCATTCACTTTAACTCTTTGTGCCTGACCCGTGAGCCAGCTGCTCACACATCCCATGGTGTGTTTATCCAGGTGTGTGCTGCACATCTTGTCCAGAAGGATACTGCAAGAGATATAATCAAAAGTTGTACTGAATTCCAAAAGGATTACACCACCTGGCTTCCTTTTACCAATTAATGGGTGTCATGGGCTCACCCCATGCAGCCACTGTCTCCCTCCTCCATCTGGGGGACTTGGGAGAGAATTGGAAGAGCAAAACCCACGAGACAGGTGAATTGAGATAAAGACAGTTTGTTTAATAGCGAAAGCAAAAGCCACACACACAAACAAAGCAAAACAAGCAATTAATCCACTTCTTCCAGTGGCAGGCAGGTGTTCAGCCATCTCCAGGAGAGCAAGGGCCCATCATACATTACTGGTACATGGGAAAACAAAGGTCATCACTCCAGACACACCCGTTTTCTTTCTTCCCCACACTTTACATACTGAGCCTGATGCCACATGGTCTGGAATACCCCTTTGGTCAGTTTGGGTCACCTATCCTGACTGTGTCTCCTCCCACCTTCCCATACACCTCCAACTTCCTCACCAGTGTGGCAGTAAGAGCAGCAGAAAGACTCTGTATAAGCCCTTCTCAGCAATAAGATCTCTATATTATCAACTCCCCTTTCCGCAAAATTCCAAAATATAGCCCATACCAGCCACTGTGACAAAAATTAACTCTACTCCAGCTGTAATCACACAGTGGGTTATTTTGTCATTAAAGGAATTCAGCTTTGACAAGCAGGACTTGTACCTCATGAAGCTGGCAGTGACCAATTACTCTGTTGTCTGTCCTCCAGGTGTTTTTCAACATGTGTCAGAATAACGTTCTTCACAACCTTAGCAGGCACTACAGTGAGACTAGCAGGCCTGAACTTGCGAGGCTCATCCTTCTTACCCATTCTGAAGACTGGGACAATGTTTGCCATCTTCCAGTCAGCTGGGACCTCTCCAGATTCCCAAGACCATTCCAAAATCATTGACAGGTTTCACAATGACATCAACTAATTTTTGAGGATCCTCAGTCATCCTCATCAAGCTCTATAGATTTATAGGAATGCAGCTGGACCAGCAGATCCCCTACAATTTCAGATCCCTTACAATACAATGTGAGCTTATCATTCTCACAGCCATGTCTCTCCCACTCAGAGCACTGGGACACCCTTAGCCTATTATCAGTTTTGAAGACAGCAAAGAAAGCATTAAACACCTCCACCTTTTCTGTATCCCCATTTGTGAGGTGACCATCCTTATCCTGCACTACCTTTTGCAATCAATATATTCAAAAAGACCTTTTTATTGTCCCCACAGTTCTGGCCCTTCAAATCAAATTGATTCATCAGAAATCTTGCTGCCCACGTAACTTAATTTGGAGTTATAGGGGTGTGGTGTATCTGCTTACTGATGAAGGAAAAACTTTTTTAATTCTATGCTGAAGTAATTCAATTATCTTTTTTCCACTCACAGGCACAAAAGACTGTGAAGTTTTATGGACAGTAGTAAGCAGCATGTTGCTTAAGTTCCAAGTGCTCAGCTGTCATCTAAATATTGCTTCTAATTATTTCTTTTTAATCACAATGTCACAAGGTATTTTCTTCAAGAGAAAAATCAGGAAAGGCTGTATTATTTTAGCTGTTAAAAAAAAAAATAAAAATAAAAATAAAAATAAAAATAAAAATAAAAATAGCAGCAAACATCCCATCCCTACCCCCAGAATCAGAACTTCTCTTCACTATTGCAAAAATCTTTCTTTTATATAGCAAAAAGTGCCCTTGGGCTTTGTTAATCCTGATGTTTTGCTGCAGTCATCAGCTGGTGAATGCTGCAGTTGAAAAAAAAGGAAACGAAAATATGACCATCCACTGAGCTGGTCAGTGGCATACAATACCTTGTATCACCCCTTTTGTAGTCCCATTCCCAAGGAGGTTTGCACCCCACACCGGTAATCTGGGAGTTCCTAGACTGTCATGGGGCAGCTGTGCTGCCTGCAGCTGCCACCACGCCTCTCTCCATACCACTTGCTTTAGGTAGGTTGTCAGACTGCTGCAATTTTCTGGGAAACGTATGTGAGTGAAAGGAAATGCCAAATATCAGCTGATAATTATGCTGATATATATGGTGATATACGATATGTCATATATCATATGACAGCAGAACCTGAATGGGTTTTCGTGGACAAATGAAAGAGCACTTCTCCCACCCAGGAGTCTCTGTCAGGTCAAGCCACGAAGGTTTTAGAGCTGTGAGAACCCCTTAAAGTGAAAAGATGGAGATCCTGCTTTCCCTGTAGTATTAGGTTTATGTATCACCATTCATAATGTTATTCTGGGCATAGTAATGGCCCAGGAAAGGCCAAACCTTGTTTCCTTTGCCACTGCTTGCTATGGCATTTTATCGCTTTCAGCTCAAAGTGTTAGTGCATCTATTCAGCCTCTAACTAGGATTGCACAATTTAATTCTTCTCCTCTGGGCTGTACAGATGACATGCCTCATATAACTGCAGCTTTAAGCATATACATCTTTGTAATATATTTGTAACTCATGCTTCACATGAGCTGAGTACCAGCACTTCTGATGTTTCAAGATACATTTGGGTGTTCACCAGGGATCATTTCCCCAGCATGCTGGAAGAGCACTCCATGAACCTCCTGCCGTGTTTCCCCAGTTGAAACCAATGTTACTGCTGTTACAGAAGAGTTATGCTGCTGTTAACAATAACGACTCAGTACATTACAGTGGATTTTGCTTTTCTTCCAAGTTCTGTTCACAGATTGTCATGTAGCTAAAAACCACCCTCAGTCTGGTTTTCTGGCTCCTCAGTTGGGTTTGCATCTAGTCCTTAACAGGAAAGATTATGCAGGGTTTTATTGCATTAGGCCAGGGTTAATTGAGAACAGAATTTGTAACTTAGTCAGTTTTTCATGTGACAAATTTGATTGTATATAGGTGTATAAAAGTTTGGTACTAGGACCTAACCCTGTAATGTGATGAATCTGCTGCATCCCAGGCACTTTCCCAAGCACAACACTGGGCTTTCCTCAACAGCATGATGTGAAAGGCTAAGGTTTCAGATTTCACTGAATATGGCATGAACTTCATAGAACTTTATAATTCTCATTCAGAAGGAATTTTTTGCTTATTTGTCTCTGTCATTAAGGTTATAAAATATATTATTACTATCTATTTTTATATGTTCCCTATATTTTATTTAAATTCACACATAAAGTGTCCATATACATTTTCACATTCTCGCACTTGGATATTCAAAGTAGTTTTGAGCAGAGTACAACTTTCTGCTGCCTTATTTCTTTTTTTAAATATAATTTTCCAAGAGATATATATGCTCAGCATTTTAAAGGCTTATAGTAAATGAAAGTGCTAATGAAAGCCTACTGCATTCCTCTATTAAAAAACCCACTTTTTTCTTGCTTCCACCATAAAATATTTGTAATCTTGAGATATTTCACAAATAATAGTGCCAAAACATGGTAATTTATGACAGATATAAATGACTAATAAAATTGTTTCCGTATTTATTTTTCCTAAAAGAAATTGAAAATTGCAAGAGATAAAATTAATTTCTTGCAAATTTGAAGTAAGGAGCAGTAACAGGCCAGGTCCTCTAGCATGCAGCTGGGAACCAGACTCTTGTCTTTGCAGATGTCCAACAGCATCTTTGCAGTCTCAGCCCCGGAGGAAAGCCAGAAATAATGTGGAAAAACTGTGTTTCACAGTTCCACAAGCTAGGATTTGACTCACAGTTCACACCACTTCTCATCACTGACACAACAAAACACATGCTTACAGTATTGAATGTGCCGTACTTTAGTGTGATTTTCTTTGAGTTAGCTGCTGTTTGCATCATTTGCCAAAAGACAGAATTTTTCATCACCATTGAAACAAAGGTTCAGCACTATTTTAAGCACTATTTTACCAGCAACCTGTCTGCAAGGAACAGGTAGCATGGGTAACTTCAGTTACAGTAGCCTCTTTAGGATTAGGAACTTCCAATTAGCAAACTCTTAAAAAAATAATAAAGAAAAAATATATTCCAAGTATAGGTCAATGACTTTACAGAAAGCCATGCAACAGGGTCTAATGTAGTAACAGCCTGAACTATAAAATATTAGTCAAGCTCTAATATAGCCATTAATACTCCTTTAACATAGAGCAATTTCACAGCCTCATTTGCTAACTGGAATCTAGAAAGCCTAGTTAGTAACTGTGCTTTTTATACACCTCAGTAAATTCCATTTATTACTTTTTTAGCAGCTTCTTAGCATAAATGCATTGAATGTTACTAAATTGGATTAATAGCTTTTATATGTGATGTATGTTACATATTCATTTAACTAAAGGTGTTTCAACTCATGATAGGTTTCTTTTGTAATGCACACTTTTTTTTTAATTGAATTGTTTTCCCCTCCCATTGGAAATATTTTTATTAGATATTTATGATATATGATTCATAAATAGGGGGTTGTCATGTTTATAGTCTTCTTTAGCTCACTTTACACTGTTTTAACTAAAGGCAAGCTTAGGGATAAAATATTTTCAGGTGAGCTAGAAGCTAGATAAATAATTAGAACTGATGTACATTTATCCATTTTTTAAATTTGCATCTGACTTAATTTGCTTAAAACCAATACAACACAGGAAGCGTTGTGCACTGGCCACACATTTTACAATGATCCTTTGAAGCATTATCAGAATTATAACTAGAATTAGAATATAACTAGATGTTTACTTCAATCTCTCTGGAGTTCCTTCATGATAGTTCCTGTAATTATTAAGTAAAATCTTGATAAAGACTGAAATTATGTATATAGTTAAATTAGGTATATACTGCTTGAGAGCTTTCAAATGGTATGGCCTTAAACAGCCAAAGTATGACAGTCAAATCAGTGTGTGACTGTAGGAGAGAGCTTTTTAGCCTGTAATTTTTGACTAGTCAGTAAATTTTAAGTCAGTACTCAAAAATAAATTGCTAATTAACTGACATCATAAAGAACCATCTTCATTTATCTTTTGTGTCCTGTACTCTGCTTTCCTACTGACAAAATACGTGAGAAGGGCAGGAGTACAGAATCATATAATTATGCCTCTAAGTCTTTTATGGAGCAGCATGAGAATGCCAACACGGGCAGAGTCTCAGCTCTGGTGAGCAGGGGATGAACAATAACCCAAGCTTTGTATATGGCAAAGACAGAGGAAGAGAGGTTCCTATTGCCAGTGCCCTATCAGGAGGAGAAATATAATAACTCCTGTTTGTGTTGCCAGTCCCAACAGTGCACACTTTTTCATGTAAGCATGATGCCAGCCTAGACCTTGCCTCTTACAGCATCTCCACAGGCTCTGTCCTTGAGGATTCACCTGCTTGCCAAAAGAAGCTCAAATAAGCTGCAAACAGAGGAGAGAGAAATCCAGAAGTGAAGAAGGTGAGAACCTGAATTGAGAGACTCAGCAGTGAAACAAGAGGAAATACAGATGTTGAGAAATACAAGACAGAGTCCCAAAAAATATATATACACATACACACACATATATATTTTATAACCATTTGGCGTCACATTTCAAACCATGAGACAAGCATCAAATATAAAACTGGTTTGTGAATCCCACTGGTATATGTTTGAGCTGATCCGTACCCCTTGTTCTGGCTTTCCCGTTTGTGGAAAAGGCTCTTATTCTAACTTCCATGGAATATTAAGCATGTTTTGAAAGACCAGACCTTTCAAAAGGAGCCATAGCTGTTGGAAAATTATTTAATTACATTTCATGCACTTTTCTTGAAACTGTTACGAAAAGCATAAACAAATGAGGGGAAAAAGAGTGTAGGGTACATAACTTGTATTTGTTCCGTTTTTGCAAGTGTCATGGTTTGACATTGGCCAAATATCAGGCACATATGAAAGTCATTTGCTTACCCTTTCCTGCTACTGTTGGGCAGAGAGGGAAAAAATTAATGAAGGGCTCATCAGTTAAGGATTGGGTGGGAAAAATAAAACATTCTAAGGGGAAACCAGGTTCAAATTTAAAGGCATAAAATAAATTTATTAACAGAGGCAGAGGAGGATAATAAGAATAAGGATAAAATAAGCCCTTAAAACCTTTCCTCCCCCAGCTCCTCCCTCCTTCCCACTGACAGTGCAGGGAGGCACAGTGTGGGAGTTTTGGTCAGTTCATCACTCGAGATCTTTCATTTGCTCTGGGAGAAGAGTCTTTCCTCTGCTATCCCATGACGTCCTTCCAACAGACAAATAATCTTGCCAAAATTATTGTGGCATGGGTCACTTGTCCACAGGGTGTAGTCTTTTAAGGATAGACAGCTCTAGGTTGGAAGCAAGGGCTTTCTCTCTCTCTCTGGAAGCAGAGGCCCTTTCTGTCTATTTGTGTCTTCCACCAGATCACAGCTTTTGTTGGTATCTACTCTCTCCAGCATGAGCACTTTTCCCATGGGCTGTGAGTGGATCTCTGCAACCCCCCATGGACTACATGCATTAGAGGAGGACAGTTTGTTTCACCACAGTCCTCACCACAGCCTGCAGAGGAATCTCGTTTCTGACGCTTGGAGCATATCCTCTCCCTTTCTTCTCCACAAACCTTGGTGCTTCCATGTTTTTTTTCCTCTAAAATGTCTTCACTTCCTCCTCTGACTGGAAGAAAAACCATTACTTGTAGGTACTATTGTCAACAAGTTCAAGATCCCGTGGCACTGAGAAGTTGACCTTGTCTAGGTTCTGTGTCAGGGGGTCACTCACCATGCTCTTGCTGCTGGCCAGGCGGCCCCATCACCATCCCGTGGGCAGCGGCTGCCGTCGCGGTGTTGGTGCTGTTTAGTGGCTCTCTTCATGCAGGGCACCACAGCCTGTTGGGAAGGAAAAGCCACCACCCTTGCCCTTTTCCTGCAGCACAGAAGCCTGGCTCCAGGCTCCTGCCCCCTCCTAGGGGCAGCCAGGCAGCCAAAACTTGCTGGCTAAAAATAGGCTAAAAGCCTACAAGCATGTATTTAAGCTAATCAATAAACACCATCCCTACACCTTACAGCATACAATAGTTGCTTGGTTTATATTTCTTAACAGCTCAGAAATTTTCTATGTTCCAAACATTTCAAGGCCTAAAATTCAACTCTGTTTCAAAGCTCTATCTATGTAAGCTTATTGCAATGCTGTCAAAGTCCTCTGCTTTTTCAGTTCCCATCATGTTCCCACAATCACAGAGATGTTACCAACCTCTCTAATCGGGCCAGCAGCATGACCAACTTCAGAGTCATCAGAGATTGCTTCTGTCAGACATGGTAGAAGCTTCTAGCAGCTTCTCACAGAAGCTACCCCTGTGGCCCTCCTCTGCTACCGAAAAATCAGGCTGTGCGAAATTAACACAGTAAGCCAATCTCTGAGATTGTGGCACAGAAAATACATCTGCCCTCTCATGCTTTTGTGAGCTTCCAACAGTCTCTGCAATTAGGACAGATCCCTTTATGTTCCTAAAGATGCTGACAAGAATGGAAACTGATCTATTATTGGACATAGGTTTATGAACACAAGCTATCACTGGATGTGAAACTTACATCCTTCTGCAATAAATGCCTGTTTTTTAAACAACCTGATGCCATGAGAGCATATGTCTTTTGTATTATTTAATGACCTGTGACAAATAGATAGGCATGGGGAAGTATTCTTTCTTGGGAGACATGAGATGTGCCTGATGAATAGTAACATGAAAAAAACTGTAATTGTCAGAGATTAATTTGACAGAGGCGGGAGGAGATAGGAAGACCTTATCACTGACATTTTATTTCATAGGGGAAGTCTACACAGTCTGGTTTCTTTCTTCAAACTGAGTAAGAATGTCCTGGTAGCTCAGTTCTTGTTTTGGTCTCAAGACTGTTGTTCAACAAATGAGACTGTTCACTCCTAATAAATTTCACCTGTTTTGCTCCTAGGGTGAACAGTCCTATTTTTCACTTACTGTCATGAACTAATAAAAGTTGAATGATATTTGTAAGACCTTATTTTCTTTCAGTGAAGGCATAGAAGAAATGAATTTAATTTTAATCTTCCAGTTTTCAACTTCAGAAAACTGAAAAAAATTGAAACATCTTTGTTTCAATTCAAAAAGTAATCTTATTATTTGCATACAGAGCATATTTTATTATGAAGTTTTTATCTCTGAAATCTGCAACATTTTATTACTCCACTAGGGACAGGTGTTGATGTATTTCTTTCTTCCATGCAGCAGCATAGGTTATAGGGTGTTATTCCTGCTTCAGGAGTTACCACTGATAACATACACAAAACTCATATGAACTGGCACTGGAATTTTTGAATGGAAAATGTCAACCTATGTATTCTGCTTTGAAATATTTTGGTTTTATTTAAATCTCGTGAATTTTCTTTTCTTTGTAGTGGCTGCATGGCCAGATCCTGTCCAGATGAAATCTGTGCTTTAGAAAAAGAACCATGCTAGGGTATAAGTAGGAGCTCTTCAAACTTCAGACCAAGTTTCAGACCTTACCAACCACAAGTCAATATGTGTGGGCAGACACACAGGGAAACCAAAAACTGATTGTTGACTATGCTGATAGATCTCACTTAATCACTTTCCTGTGGTAAGGGAAGTTTCTTTTTTTCTTCAATAACCATAGCAATTAATTTGGAATTCAAAATACCACTGGAATACAAAATCATAACCAAGAGAAAAATTGAAGCATATTGTTTCTGTCAACTGAGATTGTTTTTCTTCCCTATTATGCTTGACCATAGTTTATATCTTTGCCAGCCTGCTGCCAAAAATCTTTTAAAACCTTTCCACTTTTCATTGTTGGAAGAGATTGTAAGTGTTGGATAGAAGAAAGAAATCTTCCCGTATGCCTTATAGTATTTAATTTAGGAAAATTCAAATTCTGACTCTATTTTTGTAATATTTACTGTCTTGATCAAGCAATCCTACCAGGTTTCATAATATAAACACCTCATATCATTTTTCAGGATTAATCAAGTTGGGGAAGGTTTTTTACTCATTTTTAACCATTTGGCCTCAAATTGTTAGTGCTACAGGTAGCTTAAGGGAGCTAATTTCTTTAAATAGAAGTTGAAGAGATAGAGTAGAGGAAAATAAGATTGGTTTCTTTTGCAGAAGAGAAAGATAGGGCAACGTGTTGTTTCTGTTCATAAAATTTTGTTTAATACCAAAATGAAGATAGAATAATGTTAACAGAAAAAGTGGAAAATGCTCCCTAGAAAGAAGCAGATTCTTTTCTACTTTTCAGAAACCATGACAGTTAGCCCCTCTGTTACTTCACAGGATATTAATAGTTTACCACCACTTGTGACTTTTCTTAATTAATGTGCCTTTTTAGTACATGGCTTTAAAGAAAAAAATTATTTTCCCATGGAAAAAAACACTTTTTTTTTCTATCATACTTACCTTTTTCTGTCTGTCTTACATGTTAAAGTGCAGTAAAATATGTATGCATAGACAAATGTACATAATTATTTAACACCTTGCACATTGCTTTAATTAAAAAACCATCCATGCACGTACTCAAAACCCTGTCACCCTTGGGGCAAGAGCATTTCAGTCAAATGAATATTTGTGTAACTTTAATATAAGAGAGTTTGTGTGTCTGCGCATGTTCATCTAGCTCCCAAAGCAGCCCATACTGGTATAAAATTCAGATAGTTTTGTCTCTTTTACTTAAGAGTCCCTTCATTTATTCTTGAAGGATTTTGTCACTAACCTGCTTTCACCTGTGACAGCCATAGGTAAATCTCAGATTAAAATTTATGTTCCAATCTAAAATGGATCCTTTCTAATACAGCCCGAAGCTGCTTAGGTTATGAATTTTGTGATGTGTTAGGATACTCTTCAGTGATAAGAAAAGAGCAGAGATTAGATATGTTCCAAGCTGTGTGTACGTTCTCTCAAACAGCTGAGAGAAGCAGTCTCTAAAGGAATGTTGCATTTTTTTTTCTCCTCATGAATTGATAGTGGCATATTTCTTTCTTACCAAGGTGACAGCATGTATGAGATGTAAAGACTAGTTTGCTCAGGCAATTACCCCTTGATGATAGCTGATTACTTCCTCTGTCAAACTTGAAAATAACTTGTTGGTATGTAAGTTAGTGCTGTTTGGGAGATGCAGTAGTTTAGTCTCCTGTCTCGTTTATGAGCACATTTATTTTAATCAGTAGAGTTTGGAATGGCTCTTTTTAGGCACCCTCTTGTAATATAACAAAGAAGACTGTATTTGCACACACAGGAGAAAAAAGATTTGATATATTGCAGAAGAGCATGCCTTATGGTGGAAATCATATCCCATGCTCTTTTTCTATGCAAAGAATGTAATGTTCATTTTCTAGAGCAGTGGCCCAAATTATTTTTCTGAATAGGTGCTTCATATCAGTGAGTTACAAACAGTATCACTTATACTTGAGAACAGTGTCTGACAAAACAGTGATCATATACAATTGGTCTATGAAATTGTGCCACAGGAAATCAAGACTTGATTTCTTTTGGGCTCATTGTTTATTTTTGTTTCTTCCTTTCTTTTCTTTTATGGAGTGGGGTTTTTTCTTTCTTTATTTTCTCTTATGGAGTGTTTTTGTTGCTGTTTGGGGAGAGGGGGAGTTACTTTAAAAACTTTAAAGTAAAGCATGCATTTTGTGGAGTATCTAACGAGTGGGATATTGTGCAGAAAAATCAGTTACCATAAATGAAAAAATACCTGTCAAACAAGATGCTTATTGTATACTTTCACATGAAAACAGAAATTAAAGTGAAAATTACCCCTCTTGCTGCTAGACATCTTTCCAAATGTACAAATATTTAAAATTTTCTTCTACTATCTGAAAATCAGGATTCATGGTGCTGAAGTATAGGGAGCCAATTCCATGGCAAGTTACTATTTTAGCTGTGTGGAAGACACTGGCCTAAATAAGAAATAAAATTTTACCTCATAACTGTTTACGTATTTTGGGTCAACATACAATTATAACATCATTGATTAACATACAAACACCAAAACTACCACAGTACATAGTTAAAAACATTAATTATTAAAAATAATGCCACATAAGCACATTTTCACTTCCTGCTTAAAAATTAAGAGCCTTCCTTGATGCATCTTAATAGCCCACATCAAAATTAATGGTACCTTTGTCAACATTATAGCTTTTTAGAATAGAAAAAAAGTGTTATCACGCGTCCTATGGGGGAGTTGTGGCTAAATATTGTCTTTTCTAGTAACCTCATTATGTTTGTGGACACTTAACCTTTGCATGGTTCACCTGACTTGTATTCTGTTTTCTTAGTACTGACATCACTTCTACTGGTATTGCTTTTCATGCTGTTAAACAAAATCAGGACTTTTTTGCACAGCATGCTTAGAAAGCAAGTGTTAAATTAGACTTCGCATCCATGTTCCTTTGCACTCTGGTGAAATTTGCTCTGCCTTTAATCTCTTTTACTTGCAGGAGTTACATTTATTTTCCAGTGATATGTGACATTCTTCTGAGATGTATTGTGGTTGATCTGTGATTCAATAGTCATATGCTGTACTTTGGAGATATGATAGTTCCCATGATTTGTCTTTTTCTTCCTAACGCTGCTGATGCATATCCTCCATTACTGGTTTGTCCTGATTGTGAGGGGAAAAAAATTACATCTGTGAACACCTCTATTTATATCTCTTCTTGTCGATAAGAATACTACTTCCCTGTATCAAAACAACCTGATATTTGTTGATTATATGCAATGTCAGCCGCTTAATTTAATTAAAAGGTTCTGCATCTTTTCCTAAGAATTCACATGTAAGGGTATCACGGTTTCTGATGAAAAGCCAGAGCATGAATTTTTTGAGATTCAAAAACCTGCATATGTTTTTTTCTAATATTTCTCTACATTTTAACTCTTTAGTCTACACTAGAACACTCATGCAGAAGTGAAAAAATATTAGAACACAAGGATCCTTCATGCCTGTGACTTAATCAAGCCCTGAAAGTAACTGAAATACACATGCAAAGTTGTTATAAGTCTTTGGCATTTTGTTAAGAATAAAGAAATTTGAACCGACTACAGAAGCCCTTACAAAATCACTTAATGTCAATTTGATATTTCCATGAGACCAGGAGAGTTCCAAATACCAAACAAATTCTTGCATCTATGTCAGAGGGAGAAGTAAATGTTAGAAGAAAAACCCAGTTCTCATGGACACTTTATTTGAAATATCAAAAGAAAACCCAGTTAAATCCTACCAAAGGGAGCAAAGTTCCTTGCTGCAACAGGAATTGCACTGAAACAGCAGCTCACAGCTAAAGGCAAATCGGTGTTAGGCTGAAACCAAGGTAGACTAGATTTTGAAGAGTGATTGCCAAGAATAACTGATGATCCCCTCACAGTGAGGGCAATGTGTAATGATAAACCACCAAAATTATTTATCACATTAAAATCCATGTGAATTTCAATACAAACACTGGAATTTTTCAAAACGCTGTTTGAGAAGGACTTGATGCACTCTTGTGGAAGACTGTCTCACCAAGGACACAGAAGTTGCAATTGCAGATTTGAAACAGACAAAGATTATAAAAACAGAGCTGTTGATGTGCTTTAATTTTAAAGGTTATTTTCCAAGTCTGTTATAGACCATATATTCCCTTTTTGTGCCAAATCCCATGGAAAGGTAAGCACAAGGATTGCGTACTTATGCAACACTTAAAAAGTTGATACATTAATCCCTTTGGACCAGAAGGCTCATGTCTCTGGAAGACCACGAGATAGCATTTTTAATATAATACAGTCTCCCAATTAACTCAGGTAATCCCCCTTTGTTCATTCTGTTCCACTCAATTCAATTGGCAACTTCCAGCCTAGTGGTAAGATCTCACCTTGAAATCTTTATGCCCTCCCTGACTTGTTCAAAGCCTTTGAGCAAGATAGAAGCCACAGATGGGAACTTCTGCTCAGCAGAACAGTGGTGGCTTACAGTGGAGATCACACAAGATGTTGGCAGCATTATGCTAAGGAAGCATGACACAGAGAACAGATGAACTTCACAGTTTTTCACAGCTTTTCCAGTATCTCGTTTACTTGAGTGAAGCAAAACTTCCATATATTCAGCTATCCAGGGTCTATCATTTGTCACGCGCTGAGCAAAGCTCTGCTTCAATGGTGGTGAATCAGAATTCTGAATACAAAAGGCCTTTTTCATGTCCTCCTGTGTAAGTATAGGTTTGTATGTCTTTAAATTGTGTATGCATGTTCTAGCTGCTTATTCAAGGCTACAGGCAAGAACGAGCCAGAATATGAGAATAACTAGGGCCTGAACATTTGTGAATAACCTATCAAAGATATTTGTTTGGAACTTTCTCCATTGATATGGTTTTATTGTATTCAATAAAGGCATCAAAAAAGCAACTTTGCTTTACTAAGTAAGACAATCACCTCGTCTTCTTTCAGTTAAAAAAGTGAATAGATCTCCCTTGCATCAACTGCAAATATTTTTGTCTGTGTGCATAGTAGTCCTATCAGTAACAATGCAATAGAGGATATGGTTACAATTCACACAATATTTTAAATACTACTTTTGCACCTCTGTGTGATATTCTAATAAAATTCTGTACCCTGGAGGGTCTCAGTCACTGGGAAACAAATAAAAGCTACAAAATAAAAAGCTTCTAAATGTATGACTGTTTTATAAATCAGTGATGGTTTTACACTTTCCTGCTATGTGTCAGACCAGCATGAGAGTCCGCAAGGAAGTCAGCGAAACTGCAAATAGATGATGAATATGCCTCTGGCAAAGCAGTTAGGTCTGGGGTGGGTGACAAACTCAATGTAATCACAATATTTGAAAGGAGAACACTTTTTCTTTTCCTTGGAAACACTTACCGCCTATACAGAAAAGACTCAAATCCTCTTTTATGGTTTTCACCAGTCAAATATCCATGAACCAGATTGTTTCCAAGAAAAACTTTTACTAGCTTGGTCTCCAATATGGGAGCACCTTCCTACACTGTGAATATTGCTACTGATGGCACAGGTAATTGAAGCACGGGAGAAGCTTCCATTTCACCTGTAAGTAGGCATTTAACCTCAAAGTGTCAAGTGCACTTCATTTACATAGAGAGAACATGAGTGTATATTTCAATATACTCGAAACAGCAACTTCTAGATATCACTGAGAGGACGTTAAAGCTTTTCCTCTTTGCATTTGTGTTTATAGATTTTTTGTCTTCTGTCAGTAGGCAATTTGTACTCTACAGGCATTCAGCAAAGCCAGATCTGGATCACTTTGAATGGTCTGAGCTCATAAAATTTTTCCATGAGTTCCTCAGAGAAGGCAAAATGCATTTGCTGAGCGCATGAGGACTTCAGAGAGATCAGCAGGTGTAGCTGGCAAGTTGAGACAAAATGCTACTGTGATATACATTTTAAAAACACCCTTGCTTTTTTTTTTGAGAAATCAGAAATGTTCACAGCCATTAAGCCTCAGTAAGTCTGAAACAGAATTGTATCAAGACATGTTCTCACTTCAAGAATGTAAACTGGAATCAGTATCCAGATCAAAATCATTCCTTGGACTAGCATGAACATTTGAAGATTAAAGGAGATAGGAAAACATCAGACTTGGAGAAAAACAGAATTCGTAATATTCTTTTTGATGTTCAAATGTTAGTGGTTTGGGGATGGCTGAACTTCAGACCCATCCAAAGCAAATACTTCACTCTTCTCTTTAAATTAGCATGGAGGTAAGGTTTTTCATGCTTTTAAAAATTTTCATCAAGGGTGTAAATACACTGCTTATGATCTCCCTCAATTCCAATAGAGTGGTTTAAAATGATTCACTGTACATGAGTAGGATTCTTAGTGCCTACTACTATTACCTGTGTCTAAGGTTCTTTGAAGACTCAATTAGCTGTTTAATTATTACTCATAAAATTTTCATAGATGAGTATTTCCCAGTGTATGAAGCTGACGCAGAACACTCACTTCTACTCATAAGTACCACTGTACACTGGATTGAGACAACGCTAAAAGGAATTTTGTTTCTCAGCTACTGATGTACAGTGTGATTCTCTTCTAGTCACTTTGGTCTTGTGTGTGCCACACCAATCTAGACCAGAAAGCTAGTATAACAGCTGCAGCAATACTTTTGCTAGGTATTGCTTTAGATTCTCCAACCCGTGGTTGTGAAACCACAAAGCAAGTAAGTCTTGCAAGATTTCTTAGTGTGTTTGATGCAATTCTGACTATAGAATAACAGGGTGCTTGCAAATATTGTATACATTATTGCACACGAATATAAAAAATCAGCATTCATGTACATGTAAAGATACCAACCTATTTATGTAGCTATATACATGCAATTAGTGCCACTAAATTGGAGATTCAACCAACTGTATATACATCAGAAATTAAAGCAAATAGTTTGCTACTCTGTGTAGTTCTCTTTCCCTTTCAAAACAAGCCTGATGATAAAGGCAATATTTAGCTAATTAATGGTAGTTCGTCCTTGTTTCTAGCCTTAACCAACAGCATTGTCTTTAGCAGTATACCAAGACCAGAAAGATATTGACAGACGCATTGTGACAATCCCAGTGCAAATCATATTACAGTCATCCTAACACTAATTTTGCCAAAGCAAAGATAATGATTCTAAATAATAGCTGAGCAAAACACTTATAGCACATCACTAGCAGGTACGGAGGGCTCCTATGGCTCCTTTATAACAATGCAAAGCTGCAGAGCTGTTATCTTCATCAGAACCATTTTCTCTTGTTTGTGATTTGTGACACCAGCAAACAAAACAACCTTGGCACCAGCAGCAGTTCGGGATCAATGTGGGTGTTAATGACATTGTGAGTAGATAAATACAAGGGCAGGAATCCAAATCCCACAACAGCCCTCTTGCAGTTAATGCCATCTCTGAAAATGGCATATTCTTGGAGCAAGTCCAGGAGCCGTGGTCACAAGATGAACTTTCCCTGACTTTGCAATGCATTAACATCCAGCACACCCTGGCATCCACAACCCTTGCTTATGAATCACTCAGAGGCCCCTACATATATTTTCCAAATAACTGTCAGCAAACATGTTCTGTACTAAAGTGTACAATTGTTTAACACTTTGTCAGGCGGTTACCATGGGTTGTATCAACACATGAGGATGTGTATTTTATAATTCGCTTGGAATAGATTTTTGACCCATGCACCAATGAGCAAGTTGCAGACTGCGTAGCATTTGCTTTCTGAAAGGCAGTATGATATTGCAAGGTTAGTTTACTGTCATTTTTTCCTAAATAAAAAAGAAAAAAAAAGAAGGAAAAGAGGAAAAAAAGAGAACAAACTTAAGGGGCATTTAACATATTTTGACAAGGTGACCCACAATTTTCCATTAGTGCTGTGTTTGTCTAAGCCCCTCTGCATTGATATGCATGGACCATGTAGTCATTCACTGATGTCTCACTTGGGGGTGGGAAATAAGACAAGTGGGACTTCTTCAAGGTCTTTCACACATAGACTGCATCTAGCTATTGATTAAACATTTGGATAGTTAATCAACACAGCTAAGCCCTTTTAATCTGTCATGTGCTGTATTAAAAATATTTCATAAAAGAGAAGGAGCCATGAGGAGACAATTTTCATTTTTAAATTCAACATAAAAATATACCTTAGTAGAAAACAAGGACATAGAAAATATTGTGAAATTAGACTTCATCTCTGATTCAAATACCAAACCACAATACAGCCTTGAGATGTTAGGCAATGGCTGTGCTACGTCAACTTCACCAAGTTTTCCCTGTAGTGATGATGGACTACATGTTCACTGAAGAATGCCATATTTTCACTATTTTTTCATGCACTGGAAAGAAGCAATGCCAAATTCCCAATTCTTCAGTTGGTGAAGATTTTATTCAGATTCTCAATTCTACCACATCTGTGACATAGGATAGTTTTGAGAGCGTCAGGAAGAGACCACCTGTAATGTGTAGAAATCATTATCAGAACTGCCGTTATTTTACATTAGTTCTTGCCAGGATGCTGGTGAAAGAAGCACAAAAAAACCCACCAAACACCAGGAATGCTGCAGTAATTATTTCACTGCCGTCTCCACTGCACAATCTTTACCTGCACCATGCACTTCACTGTATGACCTCCAAAGTCACCAGAATCAGGGGTGTTATTCTTGACTTTAGTGATGTCTCAGAATGGCATTGGCTTCAAAGACTCCAAAGGATTTGCACCACCTTATCTTTGGAGATAAGACAAGAGAGGCTTTTGATACCTGGGAGAGCCTGCAAAACATTTCCCATATTTGTTACTGGCTGTCTGCAAGACGAGAATCAGCAGAGGACAGCATCAGTTGGCGAATGTCTGCTGGACATCAGTTGCTCATAGAGAGGATCACACATCCCTTTCCTACCTGTGTGGTGTTTATAGTATCACATCTCTGAACCCAGTCATTGCATTAAGGATTTGTTGCAACTGTAAATGCCAGCTTCTATTCCTCATTAACCATTTCAAAACAGCTTATAATTCTGCAAATACACTCTGCTCCACGTCCACATTCAGGGGTTCATTTCTTTGCACCAATGAAGGCTGCCTTTAGTTTGAATACGGAGGATACAGCACCAGAGGCTCTGCAACTTGCCATAACTGAAAGGAAAGTTCATAGAGTATGGAAACAGAGCAAAATTCCAAACAAAGTAAGTAAAGGTATGGCAACAAATCTATTTGAACTATTTTAACTGATAGACCGACAAAAAGTGTCAGACATAATATATTAAGCACTAATATATTAAGTCTCACACGTAATATATTAAGCACTTTGCACTCTGCAAACTGTCTGATAATGCAGTAGTTCAATTAGTGCACTAATAGTTTGCACAGAAAGGTACTGGGGAAAGATGGAGTAAGAAAATAGCTGTTTCATTACTGTGTTTTGTTTATAACAATATTGTTTGGGGAGTATAAATAAGCTGTATGCCATAGATAAATTCAATGCAAATAATCTTGGGCTGCAATTTTCTCTCCTTACTGTAGTGGTGGCCCTGCATCTGTACAGCACATCTCTCTTCCATTATTTCCATAGCAGTAAAGTTCATTGAAAAACCATGACAAATTATTTATAGCACCCACATATAAAAGTGAAGAAAATCAGTAACTGTGTTGTGCAAAATATAATTACAGTTGTAATTGGTTAAAATGAATGTGCAATAAAAATCTGAAAGTATATGTAAACAGAAAGTGAATTTCAGTTTTGAATCAATAGCTGATGATGTATTCATAATTCTCTTTCCTTTTTTTCTTCTAATTATACATAGCAAAGAATCATCTAATATTAATAAAATATAAATAATGCAAATTATTTTTTTAAGTTGGAATCTTTTTTATGATTGGGTTAGGAGAAAATATCTCACTAATATTTGTTTGCAATTTTAATGTTTGTCAACTTTAATTTCTTACTCAAAAGTTTAAGTATTGACATTCTTCATTGTGACAGGCAAATATAAATGGAAAACAAGGAAAAAAAAATCACATTTTCATTCATGGGCTCTGGCTACTCATAAAGCAGCAATTCACCACTAAACAGGTCCTAACTTTTTTCTCCTCATCCAACGATCCACCCAATATTTCTAAGAGCAGTCAAATTTAGAACGTAACCACTCCTTAATGATTTCATTTCACAGGTTAACTAATTAATGGGAACAACCATAAGTTTTTGAGTAGAGATGGGTCGTGTCACCAGGGACTGGAGGATAACCACCTTTCTACTAGGCTTGACCCATCATGACTTTCTAGAGGCTTTTGAGGACTCTGGGCCTCCTCAGCAAAGTGACATGCCCCAGTGGACCTGGCTCTTGGCCCAACAGTAATCTACCACAAGATTAAGCATTATTTTTCAATATTTACTCCCATTGTTTCACAGTACCTATTGTTTGTGTTGTGGAAACACCACATCAGAGGTCAAAACTAGAGTGTGCTGGAGGAAGTAACCCTGTTCACAGAAAAGAAAATCTAACTATGTTCCCATGGAATTACAAAAAGGACATGTCAAGAAAGAGTAAGAAAATTAACAAAGGGAGAAGAGACAACTGCCAATTATCTTAGAGGGGGAAAAAGTAATATTTTAGCACTAAAAACATGGTCTCAGCCTAATGGTATGTGCAATAATATAATTTCTATAGCCGCTTTTTGGCAACTTGTTACAAAGTTTTCTTTGTGAATAATTTGTGTGTGTGAATGTGCAGTCAACTAAACTCTGAGTGTCTGATTGTAAAACTGCCTATATGGTAATCTATAAAAAATTAATAATTTAAATATTTTTTGTGAAAAAATCATCGTTATTGAGCACTAGGAAGCTATTTGTATGACCATGTTTTAAATTGGTATGTCATTGATTTCTATTTAATGCTCTTTGCCAGTGTCTATGAAGTACATTTTTAAATGGTTCCAGAAGTGGAAAAATTTACATAATAACCATTAAAGAAATATACAAATGTCAGTTTAGAGACTGGTATTCAAACATTTGTCTTTTGGTGTTTTTTCTCTAAAATGAACTTATATTAACTCAGCTAGTGATGTTATTATCAGCTCCTGATATGAGAATGTTGTTCAGCCTCTGAATATCTATCATTTCATCACTTTTATTGCATCTTTAATATTTAACATTCATCTTATTATAGACAGAGAGCGTGAGATGCATGCGTGGTTTCCACACAGTTTTAAAGTTCAATGCACAGTCACAATTCTGAGGGGAGATTTCACACGTTTATCAAAAACAAGGCATTTTTGCAGTAAAGTTACAAAGTGTGAAAGTATTCTTGTTTTATCTGCCTTACTTATCATGTTTATGAGTTATTTTGCCTGGAAGTAAATTGACAAGTTGTCAATGAACAATAGACACTGCTTCAGCTAGGCTTTTCACAGGTTCAGATGCCTTTGAGCAAAAGGGCTAAATCTGTAGTTTGCAATCTAGCATATGGAGTACTGAAAAAAGTGTCAATGGGGTGAGAGACATTTAGTGAGAAATTCATATGGCTGCTGATCCCTAACCAATTCATTTGGTCTGGGGTTTATGAATTCATGTATAAGTGTTCTACCCTTGCAGTTAGATTTCAATTTACATATAATGACCCAATTCCATTTATTCCTGCTGCACTGCTGATCTGCTCAAAATAAATACTTTTATTTTCACTACAAGCAATGGCACCTGGATTTCTAAAAATAAGGCTCTCTTTAGAACAGTCTAATACAGAGTTTCTCCATGTGCCACCTTTTTGTTACAAGAACTGCATTATAATCCTCTAATTAACACAAATCTTGATATCTTTATCCCTACCCTCATTGTAAGCACACCCTCTTGAGGTGTTGAGCATGTTGTACACTTTACAATAAGATTATTTTCAATTCACATACTATAGTAGGGGAAACATCACTGTCATTTCCTTTATGTGATGTTGTATTTGTCAACAAGGGTGAATGCACCCCTTAATGCACAGGGGTGAAAAAATGTAGTGTCAAAAGATTATCCAATTTCCACATACTCCATAGAAAAAAATCTGTGTGTGATAAAACAATGAAGGATGAGCTCAGAATTTCTCTCTTTTTGGGGTAAGCAACTCGTCTTTAATATCTGCTTTCTCTTCACCTTTCTGACTACTGTAGCTATTAGAGGGCAGAACCCATAAAATGCACTGTTTACCTGGCCAGAGATAAATTCACATTATTTTAGACATTTGTTACCCATGCACTCATCAACATGCTATTAAAACAAGCTGTAAGAAATGCTGAACTGTTTTGCTAGGAAGTATTTACACATGTATGTAGTTTAGGAGCATTATACTTGGCAATTAGCATAAGAAATAATACCATGAACAGTGAAAGTGATGATAAACGAATGACAAAAGGACACAATTAGACTGGTTATCACACTTAATTAAGGGACAACTGTGGTACTTGCTTGATGTTAGCATCTTACATGTGACATAAAAGGACAAGTAGCCTATTTTTGTTATTATCACGGCCAAAGGAAGTACAACTCAATCAAGGAAAGATATGAATTATAAATATATCACATCATGTAATGCAGTAGTCAACCTGAGGAAAATAATGAATGCATTATATTTTAATGACTTACAAACTTTTCAATTATTAATGATCATAAAGACTATTGTGGCTACTGTATTGAAATATTATTTAGATTTTAATTATCTGTATGCAGCAATGAAGCATGTTTTCCAAGATCCACAATTTGCATACCAGTTTTGACTTATAGAGAAACAGAGAGTTTATGATCAATTCTATTCGGAAATGATGTATTTAAATAAAAGAAAGTTAGAAATAATTATCACAAGAAAAATTCTAGAAAAGGCTTTGCTGGATGTTGCCTATCTTGTGCCAGCTACAAAAACAATGTATTTCCAAAGCTGTAGTAGTTGCAGAATACCAGACTGCCCTTCGAGCAGTCTGTCTCTTCACTCTGCCTTTTCACTTTTGTGAAAATTGTACTGATCATAAAATGAAGCACTATATTTCTTCCAAAAAATGTTGAATCACCCTCAGTAAAAGAGAAGAGAGGAAAATGAAAGCTCATTTTCAAAATTTGGCTAGATTTAAAGTAAATGGCTATCCTTAAAGTAGATGGATGCATACAGTAGTTGCTGTGAATGCCCTCATTGTTTCTGCGTTAAAAGCCATATTTTCCCCTTCGAAATTTTTTTGCTTTGCTGTGGCAGTGCTGAATATCCCTGCAAACAAAACAAATAAGCAAACAAAAAAGAAAAGTAAAGGAAGTTCCTGACTTTAAGAGACAAAACCACCAAATCTGTGAAAAGTCTGCGATGGTCAGTGTGATTACTTCCCATGCTACTCAGGATCTGAGCCATGACTGTAGCCCTGCTTGCTCATGAAGGGCTGAGAGAGAGTGAGAGAGGCTTAGAACCTGACAAGGACCAGCTAAAGGAGGGAAACCCCACTGAGGATCTGCCATGCCATATCTCAAGAGCCAGAGGACCACAAGGGTTTTCCTGCCCCAACAGCACAAATATCTCATGGGAAGACAGCCTCTCCCAGTACTGGGAGAGTGTTGCTCCCCCAAGCAGCAATAAATTTAAGCTAGGTGTTGAAGCAGCTGCTAGAAAGCTAGCATATCAGATTCTCCCAGCTTGTTTTTCTTTCAAGAGCTCCAACTCCTCCATCTATTCAGGATGCAACTTTGCAGCTGATGCAATTTGCAGCTTGGTGCAATTATGCAAAGTGAGGATGTTTATGATTTTGCAGCAACCTACAAGCTGCAGAAATTTAGAAAATGCTTCTTATGTGTTATCTATTAATAACCAAATTTATCTTATGTGTTATCTATTAATAACCAGTATTAATAACCAAATTGATTCAACTTTAATTCGTTACTGCTTGGGACTTCATACCTTGGTTTCCTGTAGAGGTTCAGTAGTAGTGACCAAAACACTGTCAAACATAAGTCGGTAGAAAGTTCAGTGGTAAAGTACTCAGTTGGCCAGGCTTATCCAGCCGTGACTGGAGGGAAGGTCGGGGGTTAGGCTGAGCTGTACATGATGGTTCCCAAGTGCAGCACTGAGGCACTGAGCCTTGACAGGACCTGGAAGCCCTCAGAAGCCAACCAGGCAAGGACGGGGCTGTTGCAAGGGGAATCCAGGCTTATTTCAACAGCCCCAGGGAGCACAAGCAATTTGGAGTGCCATGAACCCACATCAACACCTCCTCTGTTAAGAGGAAGAGAAGGGTAGCTGCAGCAGGAAATTCCCATCTGAGGGGAATGAAGGGGCTGTTCTGCAGGAAGGACCCAGCCCAGGGAAGTCTGCTGTCTCCAAGGGCTGAGATAAGGTACATTACTGGAAAACTCTCCAGGGTAGTAAGGTCCTCTGATTACTATCTGCTATTTGTTGTTTAAACTGGCATCAACAAAATAACAAAAAGAAGAAGGAGGGCAATCAGAAGAGATATCAGTACTCTGGGATGATTGGTAAAGGGATCAGCAGCACAAGTGGTGATTTCCTCAATTCTTTCAGTAACAACAAATAATAGTAGAAGGAATAGGAAGATCCATCAGGTCAATGCATGGCTCCAAGGTTGGTGTCAGCAGAAAAATTTGGGATTTGTTGACCGTGGGAGGATCTACTCCACACCTGGTCAACTGACACGTGACAGGATGCATCTATCTCCGAGGGAAAGAAGAGCTCCAGCACAGGATCTGGTTGACAGAACTTTTAATTAGCTTGGCAGGAAGAGACAAAACCACACTAACCAGTGAAGAGCAATGGGTTGCTGTGCCAAAACTTGAGGAAATGAGCACTAATGCGATCCCTCAATCTGCTCACCTCAATCAGGTGTTGGCTACAATATACCACACCTGAAATGTTTCTACACTAATGCACAAAGCATGAGGAACACACAAGTGAAGCTCAAGGCTTTTGCTGTATCCCAGAGATTTGACATCACTGTCAAAAGTTAAACCTTTTGGAATGAGTCCTGTGACTGGAGTGTCCTGTTGGATGGTTCCAGGCTCTGCAGGAGGGATGGGCAGGGCAGAAGGGCAGAAGAGGCTGGGGGGTGGCACTGCATGGACTAGGGGGGGTTAGAATGTATGGGACTCACAGATGGCAACGGCACAGTTGAGATCCTCTGGATAAGAATTAAGGGGCAAACAAATAATGATAATGTCACCGTGGGAGTCTACCATAGACCAGGATGATAACACTGACAGACGGTTCTTTGAGGAATTAAGGGACACTTCCAAGTCAACTGCCCTTGTCCCTATGGGGAGTTCAGCTTGCCAAAACCTAACTGGAAGCGTCACACAGCTGGTACAACCCAGGCCAAAAGATTCCTAAGAAACCTGGATGACAACTTTATGGAACAGGTCCTAAGGGACCTGACTCAGGAAGATGCCCTCCTTGACCTACTGCTCATCTAAAGAGAGAATCTTATAAGCAATGTGGAGATTGGCAGCTGTCTTGGCCAACATGACCATGAGATGATTGAGTTTAAACTCTCTGTTGAGAGCAGGAAAAGTGCCAAGAAAACTGCAGCTCTGGACATGAGGAGAGAAGACATCAGGCTACTCAGGGAATTAGTAAGGCCCCCTGGAAAAATGTTTTTGCAGGTACTGGAGTCTATTGGTGCTGCTCATTTTTTAGGCATCGCTTTCTAAGGACAGGAGCAACAATTCACAGATGCCAGAAGTCAAGCAGGTGAGGCAGAAGACTAGCTGGCTCAACAGGAACCTTCTCTTGTAAATAAGGCAAAAAAAGGAAATTATATGTCCAGTGGAAACAAGTCAGGTGACACTGGAGGAATGCAGAGATGCTGCTGCCACTGTAGGGAGAACATTTGTGCCGCCAAAACTGGAGCTGAAGCTGCCAAAACCATGAGGGACAATAAAAAGGGTTTTTCAAATATATTAATGGCAATAGACAGTATAAAAACAACATTGGCCCATTACAGGATGAGGATGGTCACCTCATAAACAGGGATATGCATAAGGCAGAGGTACTTAATGCACTTCTTTTTGTTTCTGTCTTCAGCACAGATATGGACCAAGGAGGTCTCAATGCCCTGAGCTGGAGGACCACAATTGTGAGAATGATCAACTCCCAGCTGATCCTGAAAGTGTGTGATCTACTGCTCCACCTGGATCCCTACAACTCTATGGGACCCGATAGGATCTATCTGAGAATCCTCAGAGATAGCTGATGTCATACCAAAATCTCTCCAGATGATTTCTGAGAAGTCTTGGGAATCTGGAGATCTCCCAGCATATGGGAAGCTGGCAAAAAAACACTGCCCCAGTTTACAAGACATGCAAAAAGAAGGACCCAAAAACTACACGCCTGTCAGTCTCTGGCAACTTCTGTGCCTGACAAAGTTATNATGAGGATGGTCACCTCATAAACAGGGATATGCATAAGGCAGAGGTACTTAATGCACTTCTTTTTGTTTCTGTCTTCAGCACAGATATGGACCAAGGAGGTCTCAATGCCCTGAGCTGGAGGACCACANTGCTTATCAAACCTGATTTATGACAAGGTAACCCACCTAGCTGATCAAGGGAAGCCAGTGGATGTAATCATTTCAGATTTTAGTAAAGCTTTCCATGCTGTCTCTCACAATATTCTTACGGATAAAATGTTCAGCACACAGTTGGATAAACACATCATGGGATGGGTGAGGAACTGGTTCATGGGTCAGGCACAAAGGGTTAAAGTGAATGCAGTGACCTCTCCAGTGGGATTCCACATGGTTCCTTCTCAGCCCTGTGGTCTTCAACATCTTCACAAATGACCTGGGTGTAGGACTGGAAGGGATACTAAGCAAGTTCACAAATGATACAAAATAGGGATGAGCTGTTGAATCCCTCAAAGGCAGGGAGGC
>VXBB01004137.1:2189-15114 GCA_013399915.1 Illadopsis cleaveri | reverse complement strand
AAGGCTGAACCATTACAAGACAAATAACAACAAAAAATACACAACTATAGAAAACCCGAATTTTGCACCACTACAGTGGACTGAAGAGAGAAAACAAGAAGGATGGGACCTCACAACCTGAAGCTGTAATTGGACAATTAAAACCCAATATGCAGATGGACCAAAACTTATAAAAATGCAAGATCTCGTGACTGGTCAGGCATTTTGTGACCATTCTTAGTCCGCTCTGGGTGCAGCCTTGGTCAGGCTCCTGTCCTGCCCAAGGTGGATCCTGGAGGCCTTTAAATAAATATCTACTTTATTCTCTAGCTTTGTACAGTCTCTGTTTCAGGTCAGCCTTCCAAGGCATCACATCCCCCAAAAGTGGGAGCTCCCTCCCCAGCCCCACACAAGCTCTGTGTTCCCAGCACAGCTCCAAGAGCTCCCTTAATGTCTTTGTGCCTGCAGTAGTAATCTCAGGATTATTGCTCCCAGGGCATACAAATAATAATCCTCTCTTTTCCCTCATCTTGTAGCTGCCATGTAATTTAGGAAATTAATCTGCAGGGCTGGCAGTGTCTTTTCTTGTCTGCGTGTGCTGCCTCTGCCACGGCGAGATCCCTCTGGCAGATCCCAGACTGCTTTCCCAAGGATTCTGGAGAACTTTGCCCAGTTTTCTGTGGGGTGAAACTGAGACACAGGTAAGGGAATTGCCTTTTCCTCATGCCAGCCATTGGCAGAACAAGGGACAAAGCAGACATGCAATTAACCCATATATTAAAGTAGCTCTGAGCAACCTGGTCTAGTGGAAGGTGCCCCTGCCCATGGCAGGGGGGCTGGAATTATGTGATATTTATGGTCTCTTCCAAGCCATTCTATGATTCAATGAAAAAGAAAGCAAAAGCAAAATTACTCAGTGGGAATGCAAGCTATCACAAAAAGAAATGGTTGTTTTGTGTGAATTTGAAAATCCAAATTTCCTGGATTTTACTTGGCACCTTTCTTTCTTTCTTTCTCTTTCTTTCTCTTTCTCTTTCTTTCTTTCTCTCTCTCTCTTTCTCTCTCTCTCTTTCTCTCTCTCTCTTTCTCTCTCTCTCTTTCTCTCTCTCTCTTTCTCTCTCTCTCTTTCTCTCTCTCTCTTTCTCTCTCTCTCTTTCTCTCTCTCTCTTTCTCTCTCTCTCTTTCTCTCTCTCTCTTTCTCTCTCTCTCTTTCTCTCTCTCTCTTTCTCTCTCTCTCTTTCTCTCTCTCTCTTTCTCTCTCTCTCTTTCTCTCTCTCTCTTTCTCTCTCTCTCTTTCTCTCTCTCTCTTTCTCTCTCTCTCTTTCTCTCTCTCTCTTTCTCTCTCTCTCTTTCTCTCTCTCTCTTTCTCTCTCTCTCTTTCTCTCTCTCTCTTTCTCTCTCTCTCTTTCTCTCTCTCTCTTTCTCTCTCTCTCTTTCTCTCTCTCTCTTTCTGTCTTTCTTTTAATTTCTTTTTTTAATGGAGTAAAAGATTTTAACCTTCTGCTGAGAGCTTCCCGTATATTTATCTTGTCTGCTCTTTCCATGCAGGCTTCTCCTCTCCTCAGCTCCGGCTCTGTGAGGTCAGGGCGGGTGCGTGGGGATCGATCCCTGCGTGCCGATCAATCCCTGCCCGAGGTAGCAAAGGTGGAGAGGGAAATTCACGAGGATGGAGGAGAAGCACAGCAGCAGCAAGGACTGAAAGCATTAAGAGAAAGAGGCAGAAATCGCCAGAATAAAAGGCAGAGAACCAGAACTCGAAGGGCACCGGCAGAGCTGTTTGTGGGGGAGAGCTGCGGGTAGGAGCAGGAACTCAGGAAAAGATGGATTTTGGGGATGTAATTGATCGGTGTGGGGGCCCTGGAGGGGCCTGAGCGGGGGTGAGAGGTGGGAGCTGAGTGTGAGGGGGATGGAGAGGGTGCTGGCAGGGCAGCCGCCCCCGCGCTCCTGCCGCCCACCACGGTTATTCATCATCCCCCTCCTTCCCTCGCAGCCTCCCCGGGAGCACGGGCAGGTTTTAACCCTTCTCCGAGCCAAATCCAGGGAAACTTGGCAACTTCTGGCGCTGAGGTTTGAGTCAAAGCTGTTTCAGGGGACTGAGTTGTCAGGAGAAGGAGGAGGGGAAAAAAAAACCCAAAAACCCCCAACTTCTCTCATCTCCTCCAACAGCTGCGTCGCGGTCTCTGGGATTTCTGTAGGTCCTGCAGTGGGAACATGAATCCTGAGTGCTGACACCGGTGGGGGCCTTTTCTTTGCCTTCCCACAGCTGTGGATCAGGCTTGGAACCGATTTCACTGGAGTTGCCTCCATGTGCTGAGCTCATATTTGAGGCGAACAAGCCCCGATGTCACTGTCACCTCCGTGGGCACAAAGGTGCCACCTCTGACGGGGCATCCCCCGGTGCTGGCTGAGAGCAGGGACCCAGGGAGGAGGGGGAGTAGGTCCCCTGCCCCGGGTGTTACAGTGGCCAAAGGAAAGGGAACTGATCTGTCCCGCTTGGTGAGACTGAACCCGTCTGGCAGGGCTAAAAGCTCTTCCCCTCTCTTCCCCAACAGAAGTCGCAGAATCACAAATTCATGGAATGGTTTGTGTTGGGGAGGGGCCTCAAAATCCTCTAGTTCCAAGCCCCTGCCACGGGCAGGGACACTTTCCACTAGATCAAGTTGTTCAAGTTGCTGATCCAGCTTGGCCAAACATTTCCTGGGATGGGGCAGCCACAGATTCTCCGGGTGTTATGTGTCAGAGTCTTACCACCACAACCACAAGGAAGAATTTCTTCCCAATATCCCATTTACCCCTTCCCTTTGGCAGTGGGGAGCCATTCTCTGTGTTCTGTCACTCCATCCCTTTTCCCAAGTCCCTCTCCAGCTCTCCTGGAGCCCCTTTAGCCCCTTTAGGAAGGGGCTCTAAGATCTCCAAGCCTTCTCTTCCCCAGTCTGAGCAATCACATCTCGCAGCATGTCTTCAAAAATAGACCAAACCACTTCCTGGGAATAGTGTCTGGCTCCTGCTATGCAGGGAGCTGTGTCTGGGCATTGTCTGGGAGGACACAGATTGTCACATTTAAGCCATTCAGGTCACCATCAGGTCGGTGTCTCTGGTATGGGATTTGCCTCTCTCCTTGGGGCTCAGGGCTGCCCTTCTCCAGGGGGTTAATGAGGTCAGAGCCCTTCAGCACAGCCACGGTGTGTGAACTGTTCTTAAACCTGAGGGCAATATCTGGGATGCTCATAACACCTGAGCTCTGCTTTCATCACAAAATGAGGCCCAAGACACGCACAAAAATTGATATAATTTAATCCTGCACATGGACCATGCAGGGAGTTCTGACCTACTTTGATCCAATTTGAGGACCAGGAGGCTCCTGCCTAATTTAGATCCAGGCAAAGACAGCTGGAGTAAAGGCTAATTTGCATCTGGTGCATCCCTGAGCCAGATGATCCTGCCTGAGGGGATCAGGTCTGCAAAGGTCCGCCCTGGGTGAGCAGCTGCTGCATTTTTGGTGTTGTGGTGTTCCATTTCAGGTGTTGTATTTGGGTGGTTTTTGCCCACCAGGACCCCTGGTATCTCACCAAGGCTTAAGCAGATTACGAGGTTTTTGGTTTATACACAAGTTATTTTAAACATGTCCTGGTCAAGGAAGTGTTTTCTGGAATGCTGCAGGATCAGACAGCTGTTAGAGCATCACCAGAAAGAAAAGGGGAAAGAGGAGTCCCTGTCCTGCTATGAAGAAGAGATTGGATGAGCATTGGGGTTGATCTTGAGAAGGTCAAGGGTTTGCTGCTTCTCACTCATCTTTTTGGACAACTGGCATTACATGTCCTGTCTCTGGTGTTTGCCTGAAGGGCTCCATGGAACAGGAATTAGAAAGGGACAAAGGAGCAAACACAAAGCAGAGTAACTCAATTTAGTGGGGTGTCTGCACACTGAACACCATCATTTGACAAGTGCCAGGGTAAAAATAGGAAACGGTTGGGAAAGAGTAGAAAACTTCATCAGAGGATCATAGAGTACCCTGAGCTGGAAGGACCCACAAGGATAAAATCATAGAACCATTAAGACTGCAAGAGATTTCCAAGATAGAGTCCAAGCTTTGAGCCATCACGTCCTTGTCAACAAAGCAAGAGCACTGAGTCCCATGTCCAGGCATTTCCTGGACAATTCCAGGGATGCATCATTGATCCCAACTCCTAAAACTCTGCTGAAGCCCGGGATTGAACCAGGGACCTTTAGATCTTCAGTCTAACGCTCTCCCAGCTGAGCTACTTCAGCCCTGATTTCAGGTTTTGTTTCCCTATAAACAACAGGTAAACACACTGAAACCCTTCAGCCTGGAACATACAAATTTTAGGGAGAGGGGTTGCTTCAAGGTCAGTTGTGACTGATGCTAAAAATCACTTTCATGGATAAGGGGTTTTTGCTATTCCCAAAATCCAGTTCTGATTTCCTGCTTGGCCATACACCTGTGGGTCAACCTTTCCACTTCTTCTCAGGGCAGTCCATGGCATAGGACTGGGAACAGGCAGTGGAANTGCAGGAAAACTCTGCTGAAGCCCGGGATTGAACCAGGGACCTTTAGATCTTCAGTCTAACGCTCTCCCAGCTGAGCTACTTCAGCCCTGCTCTGGCTCCACTTTGTCCCAAAACCTGTTGGAACACGATGAGATTTCAGACTTCTGCCACTCAAACTGGCTCAGTGGACACTTGACTCTTTTTAATATATAAACACCTGGCCCAAACATCAACTATCAGACTCCAGAAAGGTCAACAATTATCAAGGTCTTCAAATGGGAATGGTGGATAAATACCAAAGAGTGGAATTCTTATGGCCACGTTTGCAGTGGTAACACCCAGCCAAGCTGGTCTTCATGGAATCATGGAATGGTCTGGGATGGAAAGGATTTTAAAGGATGAGTTCCACCCCCTGCTATGGGCCTGGACACATTCTGCTAGACCAGGTTGCTCCAAGCCTTATGCAACTTGGCCTTGGACACTTCCAGGGATGGGAGTAGCCACAACTTCTCTGGGCACCCTGTGCCAGGGCCTCACCACCCTCACAGACAAGATTTTCTTCCTAATATTCAGTCCAACCCTGCTCTTTGTCAATTTAAAGCCATTTTCATTTTCCTGTCCCTCCATCCCTTGTCCAAAGTCCTTCTCCAGCTCTCCTTGAGCACGTTTAGGAGTCCAAAGGGGCTCTGAGGTGTCCCTGGAGCCTTCCCTTCTCCAGGCTGGACATTCCCAGCTCTCCCAGCCTGGCTCCAGAGCAGAGGGGCTCCAGCCCTTGGAACATCTCCAGGGCCTCCTCTGGATTCACTCCAGCAGCTCCACGTCCTTTTGTAGTTGGAGGCTCCAGAGTTTTCTCAGAGGCTGAACTAACCTGTCACTCCACAGAGCTGCCATCCTCCCTGTCCGGATGGCTCTCAGTGGGTGACAAGGATCCATCTGCAGGTTCTCCCTAGGAAAGGGAAGATGTGGATGCCTGGCTCACTTTGGACTGCCTTTCCAGCTGTCCCCATTTTTGCTTCAGCAACTTTCTCCTTGTCAAGGAAAGTGACTTCCCACCAGCTTTCCTCAGACAGGAAGAAATGATCCCAACATGAAAACTGTGGTATTTGACAGCCCACTCTGCCTTGCTGGAAATGCTGAAGCTTCAGCTGGGTACAAAATTCCTGTGGAAAGCTGAGCTACGCTGCTCCTTTGCAAATGCTCAGCGGTGTTGGTGGAAAGGATGGAGTGGAGGATCTGATAAAGAACAAGCCTTGAAGGAAGTGCTACATTGCAGTTAAATTAGAAGTTTGAGGAGCTGACTGGCTGGGAACTTGGCTTTTTCAGCTGGTGAAAACACCAGAACTGAAAGTCTGTGGGCAAAGTCATCAAAAGTCAGACTTGTGGTGCCAGTTTGACGAGTCACATGGAAGAAGTTGGAAGATCAGACTTGTCTTTATGGAAGAGGAAGAAATTAAAGCTGTTTTTCCAGCTCAGTTCAGACCTCAGGGCTGGAGCTCTGTAGGGAGAAAATGAAGTGGAAGGAGGAGTGAAATATTGGGATATCTCCTGTTGTCCTCTCTTCCCTGCCCCCATTCCCCCTGAAAAAAACCCTCCTGTTTCATTCACATCTTGCTTAACTCTTTGGAGTGTTTTTTGGTGCCTTCATCCCATGAAGGATGTGAAAAAAAGCCCTAATTAACCAGTGCAAGGATTTAATAAAGTGCCTTCTGCACAGGGAATTGCTGTGTAAACCTTGTTTATCCAATCAAGGAAAAGAAAGAGTAAAGGGAAGGATATTACAGGATCTAGAGAAAGAATGGATATTTTAGGATCTAGAGAGGAGTCATTAGGGGTTGGTGGCTTATCGATTTTTCTGATCCAGGCACTAAAGGTTATCATTGGAAAAGAGCAAGTGCCAAGCTTGAAACAAAGAAAAAGAAGGAATTTCCTCCCACAGTATCTGGTTATCTGTGCAAATCCCTGCTATTATAGATCCCCAAACTGTAAAAATGTTTAAAAGATGACTGGGAAGATTTATGGAGGGAAAAAAAAATCTCTGTGAAGAGCATGCAAATAAGGAACTTCCTGCTTTGGTTCATGCAGGGCCTGAGCCACAAATCTCTGGAGATCAGGAGAGCATCTGGTGACACAACACCCCTCTGCTCTTCCTTTTTTAGGTGCTAACTCATGGAAAATGTTGCAGGCTGGGTTTTGAGCTGGATGTTCTCCCGTACATCTCCTCTGGCACCTCCTTGTCCTCACGCTCTGGCTTCTGGAGGCACCAGGATGGTGTCATCGTGTGACAACCCTGCTGGCACGTTGGGCAGAGATGTGCTGGAGGTGTCATTTCACGCCACCAGCCAAGTGTTTAATCACCACTCCCACGCGAGTGTCTCAGGCTCTGGCCATGACAAACAGATGACAGGCCGTCCCTTCTGTCCCCGCTTTCCCTCCTCCCGTTTTTTCCCAGTTTTCCTGCCACTCCAGCCTGCTCTGCCTTTGTGCTTTCTCACGTGTCCATCTGCCACCAGGCAGCTTTCAAAGGTTATGGAATTACATCCATGCCTGGAAAGCCGATTGCCCTGGGCTGCATCCAGAGAACTGCAGGCAGCAAGTGAGGAAGGGGATTTTGCCCCTCTGCTCCAGTCTGGGGAGATCCTACCTGGAATTTTGCATCCAGCACTGGAAGGACATGGAGCTGTTGCAGCGAGTCCAGAGGAGACACGAAGGTGATCAGAGGGATGGAGCAGCTCTGCTGTGAGATAAAAATGAGAGAATTGGGAATGTTCAGCCTGGAGAAGAGGAGACTCTGGGGTTTGTGGCCCTCCAGGACCTGATGAGAGCCCACAAAAAAATGAAGAGAGACAATTTACAAGGGCCTGGAGTGACAGGGAAAGGGGGAATGGCTCTAAAATGAAGAAGAGTAGATTTAGATTAGAGATTAGGAAGAAACTCTTCCTGTGAGGGTGGTGAGGCCCTGGCACAGGTTGCCCAGAGAAGCTGTGGCTGCCCCTGGATCCCTGGAAATGTTCAAGGCCAGGCTGGATGGGACTTGGAGCACCCTGGAATAGTGGAAGGTGTCCCTGCCCAGGCAGGAGGGTTGGAAGTGGATGATCCTTAAGGTCCTTTCCAGTCCATTTCCAACCCATTCTGTGATTCCATGATTTGCTGAGAGTTACTACCAAACTATCCCAACCTTCCTGCTCCTCTCCAGAGCTGTGCTGGCCTTTGTGTCTCAGTCTGGATTCATCACCTCTTGTGGAATTCACTGGTTTTTTTTTAAATTGGGGTCAACACATCACCCAGAAGGAGGCACAGAGAGGTGACCTTTTTCACCCAACACAGCACATCAAATTTGTCATCCATGTTGGTTTTTTTCCTGAAGACATCCTGGCCCCAAACTCTGCCCATGATGGGATTTTGTCCCATTCCCCCACTCTTTCCCCAGCTCTGCACCAGGGGAGTGACATCCAGCAGCAGGATTGAAATGTGATTGCTTTTCACTCCCTGACTTGGCTCTGATAAGTCATAAAAAACACATGTTCTTCCTTTAGGCTTCTTGAAATTTTTCTGTCTCATTACACCAGGAGGGCTCCTGGTTTACCTGAAAATCATTTTTAGTGATTATCTCTATTTTGTTGTCACTATTTTCTCTTTCTGCTCTTTCCCCAGACTTTTATGAAAATGATCTCATTAAGGATGTGGGATTCCTGTTTCTGAGAAAGGTTTCTCGAGGTTTGTAAAGGTCTCTCAGCAGGAAGTTTGCTCAGCTCCATTTTCCCCTCTGGTTGAACAGACCCCCAAGTGAGCCCATTAGGGAAAAAATGAACTGCTTGAAAATAAAATTGTACAATATGTGCAACAGCAGCAGCACCTCTGCAATGTAAGGCTCCAACAGGCAACAAACCATGTTTGCAAAACTCCTCTTTGATGGCAGTTTAATGTGTTAGGGAAAGAAAGAGATAATGGCCCAAAGGGCACTGGGGGAGCTCAGCACCACAATGGCCGTGAGGGGATGGAAGATGAGGCCTGGGAGAGCATCATTGTTATTCTGGAGACACAAATGCAGCTTTGAAAAACAGAGTTAATGAGGCCCAGCTGCCAAACTCTGCCCGACACACAGCCCTTCCCTCTCCCTCCTGAAGTCTGATGTCTAAAAGATGCTGAAATTGTCAGTCCATCATTCAGGGGGGGTTAGCACTAGATGTTCTTTAAATTTATTTTTTAAAAAACTTGGGAATTCAGGCTATGAATAACAGCTCTGCTGTCCTGAGGTGCAGTATCCCTGTGCTGAAAACACAGACCTTGGATGGAGGAATGCAAAAATAATCTGGACCTGGGTGAATGTTTGCAATCTGCCCTGTGGTGAAGTACCCACAAACTCACTGCCAGGAAGGCCCAGTGAGAACAAATCCCAGGCCTGGAATTTAAGCTCTTCCTGAGTTTAAATCCCTCTTTCCTGAGAAAACCAATGTCTTAGTCTTTTGTAGTGAATGTTCTCAAAGAGAGACCAGAGAGATCTTAGAACCCTCAAATGGTTTGGGTCGGAAGGGACCTTAAAAATTGTCTTGTTCCCATCTCCCTGCCATGGATCTCCCACTATCCCAAGTTGCTCCAAGCCCCATCCAACCTGGCCTTGAACATTTCCAGGGATGAGGCAGTCACAGCTTCTCTGGGCAACCTCTTGGATGCATTTTACTCAGAGTTGAAGGGCAAATTTAGAAAAGCAGAGGTCTGTGTTCGCCAAATCGTGGCTTCAGACAAAAAAAAAATATATTTAAGGCAAAATTTTCTGAGCTTGATGGGGGCACCTCAGCTCTGTGTGGAAATTAGAGGGCAATGTCCCTGTCCTGCATGGACACAGCTGACCAGCAGGAGAAACCTCCTCTGAGACTCTTGGAGCGAGCACTGAGAGACACAAGCCTTGTCCTGCATTTGTTTTGAATATTGCAATCCTGCAGTTCAGCTCAAGTCCTGCTGCTTTCCACAGCTTTAATAACAGTGGCAGATCCTGCTCTGCCCCCACAAACTCTCAGTGCCTGAGCTTTCCCCAGATCTTCCTTCCAATATGGATCACCCACAGCTATTTCAACCCAGAAAAATTTCATTTTCAGCAGAATAAACCAAACACATTTGGGAATCACTTATTTCATAACTGCCAATAGACCAGAGGAATGAAATAGGTGCTAAAAAGACAGAAGAGCAGCACCAAGAAAATATTTGTAAAAATAACAGGTGTTTTAAAGTGTGTAGGGGTGTGTAAATATATTTATAAGATATTAATACACAGACCAGGTGGCCCAGAACCTCATTAGGGAGCCAATTGTTCTTGCCAAATATTCTTTGGTGAGGTTCCCTGAGACATCTCCCAGAAACTTCTAAAATTAATAGTAAACAACCATTCTTGGGGGCTGGGAAATATTTTCTGCTTCTGCTTAACATCCTAGCCTCCTTCTCAAGTTTTTCATTGTTTTGCAAAACATCCAGAAGGTACAGGAAAAATAAATAATGGAAGAAAAGAAGAGGGAAAAGATGAATATCAACAGAATCTACAAATAATGGGCTTCACATTGAAAAGCACAGAATGCTTGGACAGTGATTGTGTCTTGATGCATAAATGGGTTTGTTACTTAACTCTGGTGATTCATGCTTCAGGCACAGGGATGAGGCAGCTGCCAAATTTCATGCTGGGAAGGAATTTTCTCTCCCAGAACAGATTGGCAGGGAATTTGTAAAGATGACAGGTCAGTCGACAGGGCCAGGTGTTGTCATCACGAACATGTGGGGAAGAGGGGGGGGACACCACAGAGGCCAGAACTGCTGTGTTTTATCTCACGGTACCAAGTATCCCCACAAAATCAGTGCACAACCTTTTATCCCTTTTTTCCCACACCTCCACCAGGCCTGCAATCCACAAAGGAATGATTTTATTGGTCAGAGTGAAACCACTCTCCTGTCTCCTACAGATGAATCCTGGAGCAACTTAAAAGATTCCTCACAACGTTTATTTCAACTGTGTTTCTAAATAAAGCTGAGCTGAGTCTACATGAGTTTTAGTTGTTGGGTGTTTGGGGTAGGGAGGGTTTTTTTTTTCCTTTTGTCTTTAAAGAGTGTCTAAAGAACATGTTCCAGCTGTCTGGAAGGAAAGAACTAGAAAGGAAAAGAGAACAAAGGGAAACTAGTGGAGATATTTAATTGGGATAATTTTAGCTGCTCTAAATGTCACAGGCAATCTTGTACAAGTACTTGGGGAGGGGAAAGGAGGAAAAAAGTTCTGTGCTGGTCATTCAGTGCCCAAATTAAGGAGAGAGGGGTGTCCATTCAGAGATCAGGCAGGACCCTTCCTGGAAGCTGTTGGGTAATTGCTTCTGAGCCTCAGGGGTCTCCTCTGAACCCACAAAACTTCAATGCAAACCACAAATTCATCCAGACCAAACAGCCTGAGGAGAAACCCTCCGGTTTTGGAGCTGAGAAAGGAAATCAGATGCTCTTAGGGCTGGTCAGTGTGGGTGTGGTGAGTTCATATCCCTTCTTGGTCTGGGCCTCTGTGCCTCAGGTGAACATCTGATGAGGCACTTCTGGGTCAGAGCATGACCTGGTCACTCCTTGTGGGATCTCTGTGTTCTGTGTGACCAAATGTACACAATCAGGGAGATGAATGTTGGAACAGGCTGCCTGTGGCACTCATGGAGTCCTCAGCCCTGGAGAGATCTCACAGATGTGTGGATGTGGCACTTGGGGACGTTGGCAGAACTGGTTTAATGGTTGGACTTCCTGATCTTTGAGGTGTTTTCCCACCTAAACGATTCCCTGGTGTTGGCATTCCTGTGATACCTGGGATGCGCAGCCTGGGGTGTGTATTCCAAGACTTAAGACAGTCAGGTTGATAACTTGGTCTGGCCTGATGGATGTTTATTCTTATCCAAAATGCAAAGCTCTTGCAGAAGTTGGGTAGTTGCTGATGTGGGGGTCAGAACTCTTCAGCTGGGAAGAAATCACAATTTGCATCCCAGTTAAAAGAGACGTCCTCTGAACATGGTTTCCCAAAATTCCTGGGAAGGCAACCCTAGCCCATGTCTATTTTGGACAAAACCAGACTCACTTTTAATGATTTGAGGGCACGGTTTAGTGGTGAACGTGGTGGTGGCACTGGGTTCATAGCTGGACTTGATGATCGTTGAATTATAGAATGGTTTGGGTTGGAAGGAGCTTTAGAGATCATCCAGATCCGCCCCCTGCCATGGGCAGGGACACTTTCCACTATCCCAGGTTGCTCCAAACCCCATCCAACCTGGCCTTGGGCACTTCCAGGGGTGAGGCAGCCACAGCTTCTCTGGACGCCCTGTGCCAGTGATCTTAGAGGTCTTTTCCAACAGTAACAATTCTATGATTTTACTTAAGTGATAAACATGATTTTAATACAACCTTCACCTCCTCATCCCCACTTAAACTCAAGCTTTGGGCAGAGATTTCATATTCAGTGAACTTCCTGCACGACCACTGACAGAAACCTGGGGTTGCCCTGGTGAGATTTTGTCACCAGGGGACAACTTGTGTCAGCTTGGGGAGGGACTTGAGAGATTTTGGAGAACCAGCAGTGGATGAGAAGGAAGGATCTTGTGTCACAAAACCTGGGGAGGAAGCTGAAGGATTTTGGAGAACCAGCAGTGGATAGGAAGGAAGGATCTGCCTTGTGTGCATTGTGGAGGCCATAAACCTCCAAATTTTAGGGTTTCTCCCTCCATCACAAACTCCCCAAACATTCTTCTGAGCAGCCTGGTCTAGAGGAAGGTGCCCCTGCCCATGGCAGAGGGTTGGAATGGGATTATATTTTACGTCCATTCCAACCCAAATCCTAGGATTCTGGGATTGTAGGATCCCTTCAGAGAGCCTTCCCGGCTCTGAGCAGAGCAGTACTGCAGGGACTCTCTCCCGCTCCCTGATGCATCTCCAAACGATGAGAAAACCTGGCTCTAACCTCCCCCAGAGTAGGCACCACATTTGGGGAGCCATGCCCACAGCATCCCTATTTTAGCGATGCCTTGGGGGTGCTGCCGTGGCTCATTTTCAACCCCCCTGGAAAGCTCACCCGGCATCTGCCTCCCTTCCCTGCCCGCGGGCAGGTGGAAGAAAGGCAGGAGCGTGCCGCAGATCCGCCGGCACACACACACACATACGCTACTCATCTCTTTTGTCTGCCCCTCTCCCTGCTCCCACTCCCCCGTTCTCCCCCGCACTCCCGCCCACCCCGGTGTCTCATCCCGGGATGGCTCATGGCTCTCCAGGTACCTGCAGGGATGGATGCTCNTTTTTTTCTCCCTTCCCTCCCCCCTTGTTTTCTCTATTATTCCCTCCCCTTTTTGGTCTTGCTAAGATTCAACAGATCCATGGGGACAAAAATTTCCATCAACAGCATTTTTTTTTTTTTTTCCAGATATGACCAGCCCCCTTGAAAGAT